>JAZKJV010007550.1:635000-856146 GCA_037367405.1 Ottelia alismoides | reverse complement strand
TCTGAGAAGAAATAGCATTGTTCTTAAATGGTTTTAAGAACAATTCCATAAGATCTAAGCAAAGAGAATTTGATAATTAAAAGTGTTTTAATTATCATAATGTATGAGAAATTATCCAATATGATTAAATGTGATTTAATTAGTTTGGATAAGAATAATGTGGATAGAGATACCCAATTATTCATAATATATTATAAATGTGATTTATAATGTATTAGAGAGAGTTAATTGTAATTTATATGTGTTGATTAATTATGATGTGTATTGGATACACATTGTGTAATTAATTAACAATATGAATTACATGTTGTTTTGGGTTGTGAATATGATTCACAATTTTTCCCATGGCAAGATTGCAATATTCTCAAAGATAATTGTGAATTATTTTTGAAGAATAAAACCCAAATAAATTTGGTGCAAATAAATAAGAGAGTTTCATGGAGATATGCAATCTCATGGATTTCCATGAGATTGCAATCTCCATGCATCTCATGGACGGCACACCACTCCTAATTGGAGTGGGTGTACGCCCAATGGAAGGCACATGGAGATGAAATCTCCAGGTGTCTTCTCTCCTTATTTGTTGGGTTAATTTAGGAGTAAATTATATTTGATTTTGTCAAATATATTTTACCTAAATTTGTTGCTTTTGACAACAACAATCTCAGCCATTGGATGAACATAAATCAATCTCATCCATTGATTTTATGTGTCCCATGGATTGAGATCCATGGATCCCAAAACCCTAAAAATAGAGAGGCATACTTGGCTCTCTCTTTACACATGCTATTGTAGCACAAACTCTCTCTCTCTTTCTCATATACACACTGTTCCTATAGAACTCGCTTGGACTTAGACAAATAAATCTGTGCTTCACGATAATAGAAGTTTCTGTTTAGGACGGTTCTCGCATTGCATTCATATAGATTAGTTTAAATTTATGCGCGGATCATATTGCATGTAGACTGCTGGAGCAAGGTACCGCCTTCTATCTCGTGCATGGATTCATAGATTTCATCGCCCATCGGCTTTTCCATATTCCTCCTCTGTTTTCAGGACTTAAGAATAAAAAGGAAATCGGAAAAATTCGTTGAACGTTTCATTGAAAATATCCAAAAAAATATAAAATCAAAAATTTAAAAATTGGGACTGCTAATTGAACTTGACCATAAAATTAAACGTAACTGATTCACTTCATTATTTTGGGGAGAGCAATCCCCTCATTGTATTCATTTTTAATTGCTCGCGTACACACTAAGGAATAGTGCCCAAATCCCATTAAGCCTCCTAAGTGTTTGTACAATATTTTGTCTTATCACCTAACTCTCAAAATTGACAAGATAATTGACCGAGTCTTCACGATCTTCACATTGCGTTGAGTAGGTGAATTGGGGGTTTGCATTGTGTTTGTATGTGATGGGCGTGAGTTGGTTACGATCGTCTTCTCTATATCATTAGCAGTCACCTTCTGCTTTCCTTCTCATCTTCACTCTGTTTTCTTCTCTTTTATCCCTCCCTCCCACCCTCATTTGTCTTCTCCCCTCGTCATTTCTTCTCAAGTCATGATGATGGATCGATGTTCTCTTCAGCCGGATCTTGTGGCTCCATTTTTTCATCCACATCATTCTCGTGAGGTCGAAACTCCGATCGACCTCTCTTCTCTTTCTCCTACCTCTACTCGATTCCCTCTTTCTACTGGGCATGCTGAGCTTGGAGTTGACACTTGCGGGGATCACATTGAGCAGTTGCGAGCTTCAGACGACTTCTATGATAGGATGACGGATGAGCAGCCAGATCATGGAGCACAGTCAGCTTCTACATTGAGTCCCTTCATTCTAGACTTAGAGTTCATTCAGCTTCTGCCGAAGTTTTCAGGGGAAGTGTACGAGGAGCCATATCTTCATCTTTCTGAGTTCGAGGAGTTTTGTAGATCACGATCATATTCAGATATCACTTCTGAGGAGTTACAGCTTATGACCTTCCCTTTCACACTTCAGGGTAGAGCCAAGAGTTGGCACAGACGGTTGGGAAGGAAGCTTGCTACGTGGGGTGATTTACGGTCATTGTTCTTGCAGAGATTCTACCCCAGCGTAGAGCAGATATGATGCGGTCTTTCATCACGGATTTTTCAGTAGACCCCCAGGAGCCATTGCATGAGGCATGGTCGAGGTTTCTTGACCTCTTGAGGAGATTCCCAGATCATGGACTTTCGATGACAGACCTTGTTGAGATCTCCATGAGGGGGATGACCGCCGATCAGATAGCACTGGTGATTACCTCATGTGGCGGTTCACACTGCAGTTCCGACATTGACTTACTGGATACCATCTCGAGATTACTTTCACAGAGACCATCTTCACGAGATGTCGTAGTCGGACAACACATGAGGATGTTGCAGTACCAGTAGGGTGTGTCCCACTACATGAGGATACAGTTTCTACACACCAGCCCGAGGACTTGGATTCTGCAGCACCACAGAGTACAGAGGACATGACTGCTACAGTGGAGGTTTTGACCCAGAGACTACTCGAGTTCCCGTTGGTCTTCCAGCTAGAGTTCGAGTCAGCCCCAGAGTTTTCAGTCGACGAGTCTTGGATATTAGATCTTCTGATATTCCGGGAGATGGAGGAGCCCCCGCTACTACAGCCATCGATCCGGCCATTTCAGAGCCCAGTCCCGGATGGATTAGCTTTTCTTCTGCAGAGATACTTCTCAGATTCAGACAGATACCATGACACAGCCCAGCAGCCACAGCTCGATATGGGACACCACTTTGAGAGGCCAGACATAGAGAGTCCCGTATTCGAGCCTTTTGTCCTCCACTTTGATCAGACAGATATGTTTTATGAGGACCAGATACCAGCCAGCATTACCGCAGAGCGAGGATCAGCCGCAGTCACCTTACCAGCCTCTGCGATGATGACCAGTACCTTCTCCTGCTTCCAGATTGTCCAGAGCCAGATTTCAGATTATGATGCAGCCTGGTGCACAGAGTGGGTGCTTGACAGCAGCGTAGATGCCCTTATAGATCCTGATCCTCTACTCATCACTGATGATCTTGCATTTCTCCCCGAGGGTTATCTGCGGAGAATGCCATACACGATGTGTACTCGGTTTCATTTGCTGAGAGTGTATCCGATCTGTCGGACCACGAAACCGAGTCTTCTGATCCTTCTAGTTCTGAGTTGTCTCACCTCGACGACCCTCGCGAGGATGAGCCAATCCTTGAGATATTCGATGATCTATCTGATTTTGTTCCATTATATGCATCGGATATCAGTTTTCTTAGTGAGTCTCCAGATCTTGACTTTCCATACCTTTTTGAGACGGTGATTGACGTGGAGGATTCCATGACTGATCCTTCATTCTCCACATTTGATTTCTTCGGCTCTATACTTCCACTCCAATCTGATCTTGAGCCGATGATTTCTTTTGTGCTACCGGATCTCGATCACATCTTCCCATATCCTTGCCCGGTAGCAGACACCCGCCTGATTTCTTATTTGGGTGTCATCGTTACACTGTTGACCTCGTTGTTGTTCTCATACCGAGACTACAACGACAGTACGTATTCGCCTTACAAATGCCGTCCTGAACCTTGATACTGCGTTTTCCTAGCCTTTGCGCCCAGCTAGGGGCGTAAACTCTAGCGCTTGTTGAGAGGCACCTCAACATTGTCTACTTTGTATATACTTGTTTCGTCTTGATTTGTTCCTTGTTTCCTCCGCTTTTGTTTTACACCCCAGGTCTCGTTTAGGATTATTTTTGCTATACTTAGGATGTACTCTATCCTAAGTATAGGGGGGTGTAGACACCGAGTTGTTCTTTCTCGTTCTGTTTCATTACTCCTGTTGTTGCCTATACTTAGGGATCCTTCACCCTAAGTATAGGGGGAGTGATGTCGTCCTTCTATCTTGTATATATTTGTCTGAGTTTCTTCTATTCCCTCTCTTGTCCCTCAACTGTTGATATTCTTTTCTATACTTAGGGATCTTTTACCCTAAGTATAGGGGGACAAGTAGATTCGTTGATTTTGTATATTATCTTCCTCGGTCTTTCCCTTTTTGTATAGTCTTCTATACTTAGGATCACTTGATCCTAAGTATAGGGGGGATCACCGGCTTCCATTTATTTCATTTTTTATTCTTTGAGTCATTGTAGTATAGGATTCTTTTCACTTTTCTATACTTAGCACGAGTTATGTCTTCCTTTATCGCTCTTTGATCACTATAAGGACATAGTTCGAGCTAAGTATAGGGGGGTGTCGTATATATTGTATATATACTTTAGCCATAACTCGTACTTTTGTATTTTAATAATATGGCTATTATTTATAAAATTGGAATAAAAATGTTTTGAAAAATGTTTGTAAAAATGTTTGTAAACTCTTTTGTAAAAAGTTTTGTAAAATATTTTGTAAAACATTTTGTAAAATGATTTGTAAAAATTATTTGTAAAATTTTTGTAAAATTATTTTTGTACAAATGATTTGTAAAATGTTTGTAAAAATGTTTTGTTTGTAAAATGTTTGTAACTTATTTTTGTATCAAAATTATGCATATTGTACAACTGTTTGTAAAATGTGTGAAAATAAAATGTTTGCAAAAACCGTTTGTAAAATTGTTTGTAAAATGATTTGTAAAATTTTTGTAAAATGATTTATAAAATTATTTTCAAAATTATTTGTAAATCTTTTGTAAAATGTTTTGAAAAATTTTGTGAAATGGTTTGTAAAGTTTTTGTAAAATATTTTGTCACGTGGGATATAAATTATGGGTATAAAAATTATTTTGTAAACTTGTAAAATCCACGTGTGAATAAAAGCCGTAATTATTTGTAATTTATGTAATTTACAACTTGTATATAAAATCCGTGTATAAAATATGTATATTTAATCCACTTGTAAAATTTGTATATAAAACTTGTAAATAAAAAGTCTTTTTATAAAACTTTATATAAAATGTGTATAATTGATTATTGAAAATACAAAAAAATTTGAAGAAGATAAAATCCATAAAAATTGAAAAAAAAACTTTTCAAAAATATTTTGTCTTTTATTTTCTTCTCTTAAAAAAGTTTTGTAAATATTTTCTTGCATGTGCATTTGCATTTTTCAGAATAGTATTGGCACTTAAACTAGTCTAGAATAAAATTGAAAAATGGAGCTTGGTTAAGACCTTAATCCATCTAATTCTCAGAGGAACCTTATAGGATTTGGGGTTAAGACTTTTCAGGTCCATTAGTGACTTAATTCTTTGAGTCCACTAGGCTATGTTCACATGTCATCTTGATGAGCCTAAGTAGAACACTTAACAACGCACGCATGACTCTCATAGACAATGGCTTTACTTGCACCAGCACCTTACACATAGCTCTCCACGGATGAGGTGGTGAGGAGGCAGTTTCCTTTGGCTTGGGGTAGCATATGAGGGTAGTACTTCTAGGCGGAACCTCTCTTCTTCTTCTAGTGAAGGAAGTGCGTCTCAACTTGGTCTAGTGGTGATGAAGGCTAAAGACAGAAGCCGTGGGTTGCAATAAAGCTTCAAAAGAGGGATAGTCTACTGGCTCAAGAGGAAAATTTCTTGTATATATGCTGCACCAAGTAGATATGTTGTAAATATGCACATCAAAAAAAAGAAAAGAAAAAAAGAAAAAAAATGTGCAAAGAAAGAAAAACCCCAAAAAAGTGGTGGGTCGGATTGAAAATTTAATAATCCCACCGGAGTGTATATAGTCAAATAAAGCAAAAGCTTATGGTATCCATGTTACATCTCATGAAACTTGCAGCGGGAGACTTAGCTACACTGGTTGAGCTCCCAAAACTCTATACCTCTTACTCCCCCTCTTCTTGAGCCGGTTGCACTTGAACTTAGAAGGGAATACCCCGCTTCTCGAGGAAAGAGTTGCTAGACCGAGGCATTAGAGTTACCAGGTTGAGGGAGGTTGTTTCTTTGTTACTTCTGAGGTGGGGAGCTACATATCACTTACACTGCATGGAAAGATTCATGGTCATTAGAGTTTGCGTATGTAGACTTGTTCTGATCTGGATTATTGAGGAGTCTTGACCATAGAATAGTGGAACTTAGAGGCTGTTGAGTCTTAAACCTAGATCCCAATAAGGTTCCACCACACTAATAATCCAAAGGTCTGACTGAGCTCCATACTTCAATTTTATGAAGATAAGTTTAATAATCAATATTGTCCTAAGTTCTTTCCTTTTTCTTTTCTTATTTTTCTTTTTCACTTCTTCTTTGAATAAGTGTTTGCTAAGGGACTAGCAAAGGTAAAGTATAGGGGAATGATGAATCCATGATTCATCATCTTTATTCTTTTATTTTAGCTAAAATCCTTAGTAAAACACATGTACATATTCATTAATTCTCATTATTTATCATTCACCATCTATTTGTTAATAATGTATATTTATCATTCTTTTTAACCAAAATAAAAGAATAAAGAAGAAAAGAAAAAGAAAAGAAATAAAAGAAGGATGTATTTATGGAATAAATGCAGACTGACCCGAACCCCGAGAGAAGGTCAAGAATTGACCTGATCGACCAGGAATAAAGTAGGGGGAGATAGGGTCCATAACTTATAAAAATCAAGAAAACCAATTCTCACTTGTATATATTCATTATTTTCCACCTTGTACATATTTCCACCGATTTTATTTATCAATAAAATAACTTCAAACAAAAATATTTCCTTCTTGAAAGTTGTGTGTAATAATGTATACTAAATTATAAAAATATCAGAAAATATATTTAATCAATAAACAAATAAATACAATGAACCTAAAAAGCCTAAAAGTCCAACTTCCCAGGTTCATAACTATTTACAGAAAACTCCAAATTGACCAAACTCAATTTTAAACTTCATTTTATAATTAATACTATTTATTAAAAATATCAAAAAAATCGTGGAATAAAATGTGTGAGTTTTGGCGTTTGGACCCCTTTGTATATATGTAAATTATGTGTATAAAACTTCTTAATTTTCTATCTATTTATTTGTAACTCCAAATAACTTAATTCTTTTTCTGAAATGTTCATAAAAATACATAAAAAAAACAAAAATATAATTTAAAAATAATTGTGAATAAATACCAATAAATCTTAAAATCTAAAAGCCGTAAAGCCTAACTTCCGAACCTCATAACTAAGCCATATGAACTCTGATTTGAGTGTACTCACTTTTAAAGTTCATTTTATAAAAGATATCTATCAAATAAAAGTGGTTTCACTGAAATCAAAGTTAATATGCAAAAAGTAGGTTTTGGGACCTTATGGGTATACTTGTATATATGTATACATTGTATATACTTTTATTTATTTATTTTATTATTTATTTGTGCACATATTGTATTTTTAAATGTTTTGTATATATTTATTTTAATTATATAAAATAAAAATAAAAATTATAAAATCTGAAAATAATCAAAAAAATAAAGTATGTTTCACATAGGTATTTTATACCTATTAATAAAGGTTCTTATTTATTTTACCATAATTAATTAATTAATTTTATTTATTAAAAATAACCATAAAATTATTTAATAAATTATTAATATTATTTATTTTCATTATTTTGTAATTTAAAACCCTTTATTTATCTATTTATTGTATTTATCTTTTATTTAATCTGCTGTTTCGTCCTTTTCCTTGTTTCGTCTTTTTCCTCCTTCAGCCCAAATAATCTGTTCAACCGAGTCATTTTCTCCAAATTTTCTAGATCGGCTCGTTGATCGGATCGACTTGATTTCTTCACCAAAATAACGATCTCACAACTTTAATTTTCGCCCATATTAAATTTTAAAATTCCCGCCTCGATTCGCGCGCTGAATTTTCATTTGAATTTCGACATTTCTCATCTTATAAATAAGTCCCCTTCTTCTTCCTCATCCCATCTTTGGCCATTTTCTCCATCTCCAAGGAGCTCCAATGTATCATGAGTGACAGCTGATCGTTGTTGAAGCGAGGAACGGTGCGAATCGGCCCTTGATCCGGCGTATACTCCGCCGTGCTCTGCCTTCGGCGAGCTCGAGCCTCCGGCACCGCCGAGCTGTCGAGGCAACGACCCGAGGATCCTTGATCCTCATCCCAGGCAAATCATTCATCTGAGAACTGGCATCATTCAGGTAATTTAGATTTCATATTCTATCTGGTTTTGTCGCAAATCATAGATCCATAGTTTATCCCGAATCACCCTCTGATCTTCACGATCGGAGATTCACCACCTTCATCTCGCTTACACGCACCTCGCCGATCATCCCCTCACCAGCCTCCCTCTCCATTTCTATCTTCTTCTTCCAGATCTGATCAACTCCGACCACACACGGTGGCCGGAGATAAGGGCTCATCCTTCACCTGCACGAGCCCTCCCATTCATCTAATCCTTGTCTTGTTCGGACCGAGGTAGAACACCTCGAGTTATGCCGTGATAATTGCAGGGACATATATTGAGATTGAATTACATCAAATCACGACCATCTCAAGGCATATGATCGGATCTGATTAAAGCTGTAATCTGGAACGAATTCTTGAGCCGCATCCTGCATCATTTGGAAGATAAAACAAATCACTGGAGAACAAAGCAGAATTGGAAGGATAAGCCGATTGAAATTGCTTCAGGGTGTTTTGTGCTTCAATTTAGAAATTAATTTCAGATTCTACGTTTCCTAAAACCTCATTCCAAATTTTATTGTTACATGGAATATAATCATGGCTGAGATTTGACTTGTTCTGTGCATGCAATTCTTATCACAAATTCTCATTTTCACAGGAGACGGAGCAAGGGGCATCGTGTAACCACATGCACCAGAAACTTAAGAGTCACAGCATCGAACTAGTACCTTAATCGGGGATTTGAGCACGTTCAGATCTGTGCGCGGTCCAAATCATACGAATTATTACGTACCTGGAGTGAACAGATTCATCAAGACTCAAGAACGATCAGAAAATCACATGAGATCCATTCGACGCCACCGCGAATCCTCAGCCGGAAGCACATATTTCTTTTCCAGATCGTGCGCGATCATCCGAGCAGATCCACCTAGCCGCTGTCCGCCTACGTTCTGTCCGCCTATAGCCTTTGGGGAAGAACACGTTTGATCTGGAACCTACAGCAGCCGTCCATCTGCAATGCCATCCAAGGGATGCGTGCACGCCACGTGTCTAAGCCAGAGTAGCGAACACGTCACCGCTTAAGAATCTCATTTGTGCAGCACGTGAGTTAAAGATAGCTGTTGGGTAATTTTCTAAGTTCTCCCCCCCTTTCTTGTATTTACACACATCACTTGGTTAATTCAAACTCACGTGATTGGCATATCATTTGTTGCGAAATTTGCACACATACCCTACGTTCCTTCTCTGTTATAATTCACTCGAAATATTTTTAGGAATAACATTACAGTCCTTGCATTTCCAGATTTATGTGCTTATCTATATTGCATGGAATAAATATAATTCTGCATCCAAAAATTTTATAAAAATCCGGTTAAGATCCTGTTAGTGTTTTCTATCTCCAAATAATTTTTATTTTGCAAATTGTTTTGATTTGCTATTTTTAATAATTCAAAAACTCATAAAAAATATTGCCTTCCATAAAATAAAAATAAAAACATAAAAACTCTCAAAAATCCAAGAGTATCTTGCTTAGACCCCCTCTTTTATTTCATTGCTTGTCTTTGAATTAAATGACCCTTGCTTAATAACTGTTGCCTCCTTGAGTTCGACCCTGGGAGCTATACCAGGTTAATAACTAAATAGCAAAAATCCGTCATTTTCTCTCATTGCTTTGATTTGGATTTAATAATTTTTTTGATTCAGTCGGTTTTTCTTTGGGTACAATGACATTCTCCATTAAATAACTACAACCCAAGTGAGTTTTCCGGCCAATCATACCCCTCTCACTAGCCACAACAATACCCGTACCAGCAGCATCAGCCTCACTACCAGCGAGGCCACCCGTCAGGTTCTCATGGACTGACCTATGAGAAACATGCCTTGGACGAAATAGCCCGTCTCGTGACAAAGCATCAGGCTACCTTCAGACAGGAGATGGATGAGTTCCGCCAGGAGGTGCAGGAGATCGTGAGAGGGAAAGCTGCCATCCCTGCCCAGATTGAGCCGAACCCGAACAACCTGAAGAGGAAATCTGAGCAAGTAGATTTCACAGAGCATGCTACTCCTAGTGATACATTTAGTGATATGTCTGCATATATGTTTGATACTGATTTTGTTACACTTAGGAGCGGTAGGATGCCAGCAGGCAGCGCCTCGTCTGAGCGACGTTCCCACGCTACTTCAGTAGCGCAAGGTGAGGAGGAGCGCGGTACTGAGGCCGCGAGAGATGATGACGGTGGTGCTGACGGCACCATGGATGTTGATCCACACGATGGTACTGAGGCCGTCACTACACCAGATGGAGGAGGTGGTACTGACGTCACCATAGTGTCCAAGCCAGAGCACGGTGCTGAGGCCGCGAGTCGACATGCCGAGGGTGTTGCTGATGCCACCATTTCTACTTCTGCTAGTCCTCTAGTCTTTCCATCTGTTCATGTATCTCAGGACTTATCTGACAATAAAGGAAAGGGTTTATTTTCTTCTGATCCACCTGTGGTGCATGATGATGTATGTGTGGATTCTGCCGTGCTTGAGCAGCCGAGACCATCTCCTAGTCCTTCATTTGAGAAGGACCCTGTAGTCCCCTTCCCTAGAGCACTCCATTTGGGTAAGGGGCAGAAAAAAGAAAATGCCAAAAAGAACCAACAGGTAGAGTTCAGCCAGCAGATGATCGACAGATTCCATATCCAACTGACTCTCCAGGAGGCCTTGGAGCACATCCCCCTACTCCAGAGATCACTCAGAGATATGACCATAGTTAGGAGGAAGAGGAGGAATCACGAGTCTGAGATCCATGTGCTTACCCGGGCCACGTGTTTCGCGATCCAGAACCGTCTGCCGGCCAAGAGGCCAGATTCAGGAGCCCCGCAGATGCCATATCCGGGAGCAGAGGTTCGACCGCACTCTATTAGACAGCGGTTCTTCAATCAACCTATTTTCGGCAGCCCTTCTCGACTGCTTCGAGTTGGGCACTATACGACAGAGCAGGACATTCCTTCAGTTTGCTGATCGATCTATCAAGAGGCCGAAGGGGTTGCTGAAGGACGTTGTCGTCACGATTCAGGGCCTGCAATTCCCCGTGGACTTCGTTGTGTTGGACATGGAGATCCCTGAGTCTGTGTCCGATACCCCCATCATTCTAGATCGCCTGTTCGTGGCCACAACCAAGGCAGTGACCGACCATGATAGCGGGAAGGTATACTTTCGCGTCGAGGGCGAGAGTGTACAAATAGAGACGGTCGAGGATATCAGAGCCAAAGATTCAGCTTGCTCAGAGCTGAGCACAGATTCAGAGCAGATGACATAGTCAGGCCAAGACATCCCCAGGACTGCGATTTTGTGATCACAGATGACGAGGCAGTTTGGGCAGATCCAGCCGCACAGGCCATCCTCTCACCTTCAGAGTTCGCTAATGCAGAGACGCCAATAGAGGAGAGCTTGGAGAGCGCATTCTTAGTCTAGGATACCTTTCAAGACACAGATTCAGTTCCTGATCGCGATACAGATTTTTGTGAGTATGATCCCTCAGAGTCAGATACTGATTGGGCAGAGTTTGATGATTTCACACCGTGTCTGACATCCACTGAGCCTACAGCTAAGGAGGTTGACTCTGAGCAGAGCAGAGACAATCCATTCGAGTAGCCTTTTCCAGATCCAGTTTGCTAGCGAGAGTTCTCATTCTCCCGTGCAGATTTGGCAGCATACACTCGAATTCTTCAGAAGCCAGATTTGCCAGCACGGACTTGTCCAGAGCTGAAGCCGCTACCAGCGTCGCTGAAGTATAGGTTCCTTACGGGTGAGCATGAGATGTACCCAGTCATTATCTCCGTTGATTTGATTGGAGAGAAGGAATCCCATCTGATGGGGGTTCTTGAAAACAACCGCAAGGCGATAGGATGGAGTGTAGCAGATCTCCAGGGGATCAGTCTGGCTCTGTGCTCACACCACATCTATCTCGAGGATGAGGCAAAGCCATCGCGTGAGTTCCAGCGGCGGCTGGAACCTGAATCTGAGAGAGGTTGTCATGAAGGAGATCTCGAAGTGGTGGAGCATCGATTTTATCTACCCCATCTCCGACTCCAAGTAGGTCAGTCTGTTGCATGTGGTGCCCAAGAAGACGGGCATCACTACTATTTTCACGGAGTCCGGAGAGGAGATCGCTACCCTGGTACCCACTTCTTGGAGGGTCTGCGTAGATTACAGACGACTCAACCAGGCCACCAAGAAGGATCATTTCCCCCTTCCCTTTATTGATCAGATCATTGAGAGACTGGCAAGGAAGAGCCATTACTGCTTTCTGGATGGGTACTCCGGCTACAATCAGGTGGCCATTGCGCCCGAGGACCAGGACAAGACCACCTTCACCGGTCCCTTTGGGACATATGCCTTCAGACGCATGCCATTTGGGCTATGCAACGCCCCTGCGACATTTCAGAGATGCATGCTGTCTATCTTTTCGAACATGGTGGGGGAGTGCTTGGAGGTCTTCATGGATGATTTCTCGGTCTACGGTGACAGATTCGACTCCTGTCTTGACTGCCTAGACCGAGTCCTTCAGCGATTCATAGAGGTTCACCTGGTGTTTTCTTGGGAGAAGAGTCACTTCATGGTGACTCAAGGGATGGTGCTTGGCCACATCATCTCCAATAAGGTCATGGAGGTTGATCCAACCAAGGTGGATGTCATTAGAAAACTTGATCCATCGTCCAACTTGCGGCAGTTGCGATCTTTTCCGGGGCACGTCGGTTTCTACCGACGTTTCATTCATGATTTTAGCAAGATTGCCCGACCGTTGACTGATCTGTTGACAAAAGACACCGAGTTCCTTGTAGATGATAAGTGTCTATCGTCATTTGAGACTCTCAAGAGCTGTGTCATAGAGGATCCTGTTCTCCAGCCACCTGATTGGTCTCTCCCATTCGAAATCATGATGGACGCCTCCGATTTTGCCGTGGGGTCCGTGCTGAGACAACGGAGGGATGGTGTCCCATTTGCTATTCACTACGCTAGCCGTACATTGGATGCCGCGCAACGGAATTACACTGTCACTGAGAAGGAGATGCTAGCCGTAATTTTTTCCCTAGATAAGTTCAGATCTTACATCATCGGATCTAGAGTGACCATTTACATTGATCATACCGCCATCAGGTACCTCATGGCAAAGAAGGATGCCAAAGCTAGATTGACCAGATGGATCCTTCTACTCCAGGAGTTTGACATAGAGATTAAGGATAAGCATGGAGTCAAGAATGTGGTGGCAGATCATCTCTCCCGATTGGAGTATCTTGAGGATTCTGAGCAGATTGACCCTATTATGAGACCATCATAGATGAGGCAATCCTTGCTATCGCCTCGCTCCTATGGTATGCCGATATTGTGAACTATCTTGTCGCCAAGAAAGTTCCACAAGATTGGCCCAGGCAGAAACCTGGGACCTTCCTCGCGAAGGCCAAGTTTTACCATTGGGAGGATCCCATCCTTTACCATGAGGGAGGGGATAGTATCTGGCGTAGGTGCATTCCTCAGGAGGAGCACCACATCGTCCTTACTTACTGCCACAAGCTTGAGGCAGGAGGACATCACTCAGGGAGGAGAACAACACAGAAAGTGCTCCAATCCGGCCTATGGTGGCCTACTCTCTTCAAGGACTCTGATGAGTTCGTGAAGAGGTGTACTGATTGTCAGAGGATGTGCACTTGTGGACAACGTGATATGATGTCGATGCATCCCATACACTTATGTGACATTTTTGACGCATGGGGCATCGATTTCATCAGTCCATTCCCTAGGAGTCAGGGATTTGAGTACATTCTGTTGGCCGTAGATTACGTGAGTCGTTGGGTTGAGGCCATCCCCACCCGAACCGCAGATGTTAGGTCTGTTTGCAGATTTTTGAGGAAGAATATCATTTCACGGTTTGGGGTACCTCGAGTGTTGATATCTGATGAGGGGTCTCATTTCGTCAATGATAAGGTAAAAGCCCTTGCTAGCGAGTTCAGCATAGACCATCGAGTTGCCACTCCATACCACCCTCAGACGAATGGTCTTGCTGAAGTGTCGAACAGGGAGATCAAGACTATATTGCAGAAAGTCGTCCGCCCTAACCGAAAGGATTGGTCACAGCTTTTGGACTCGGTCTTGTGGGCATATCGGACGTCTTTCAAGACTCCTTTGGGTACATCTCCCTTTCGCCTCGTTTATGGCAAGCCGTGCCATTTACCTGTTGAGCTGAGACATAGGTCACTTTGGGCAGTCACTGATATACCTTTGGATCCAGAGAGTGTAGGAGATCAGAGGAGGGCAGAGTTAGCAGCCCTGGAGGAGCTTCGTGATACCGCCTTCTCAAACAGCCTACACTATAAGGAGAGAGTGAAGGAGTGGCATGATTCTCATATCAGTCACAAGCAGTTTGAGCCAGGACAGAGAGTATGGTTGTTTGATGCTAGGCTTCGTCTATTTCCAGGGAAGCTACAGAGCAAATGGAAGGGACCATATTTGATGAGAAAGGTACATGACAATGGGAGTATCGACATATCTGAGTTGTCTTCTGAGAGTACCTTTCGAGTGAACGACCAACGGCTCAAGCCATATCTAGATCATGAGCCGCAGGTCGTTGATGTTGCCCCGATTCACTTTGTATGAGATGTGGTCTCTTGACTAAGCTTCATGTAGACAATATTTCAATGCAAATGGAGATAAGAGATAATTATACCTAAAGTGGTGCATGCTTTTATAAGTTGAGAGAATCCGACAAAGCACCTTCACTAACAAATATCAATATCCTGAAAAAGGAATGCATTTGTAACACGACTAACATTCTCATTTTTTGTACTTGAGGGATTCACAGCAATTTTGATATCTATAGGCATTGGCATCCCCTGTTCTGTCTGGAATTACATCAATGATTGCAACGAAAATGCGATAACTATGTAAATATCGCAGAAAGTAAAAACAAAATAAAATAATTAAATGAATGCCACGATAAGCAAAAGCAAAGTATAATAGTTTATGTTGGACCCGTTAGATGCATGTGTATAATATCTGCTAATATTACACCAAATCAAGTAACTTTGTATGATAAAAGTAGATTCTGATGTTAGGGCACTTCGTCACATTTAAGATCGAGGATGAGAGGATAAGGACATTTTAGATTAAAAATAATAACTTGTGAGGTTGTTGAAATGCTGATTGATTACTAAAATACATGTATCAAATACCTTCCGATAAATTAACACTTCAGATCGAGAAGAAGATCATACCTAAAAAAGAGGGGCGACAACGAATCTGCGGCGGAGGGGAGATTTAGGGCACCACTGCTTTTGAGAATGGGAGATTTATGGCACGAATAAGAAGAGAAATGAGGTGGGAATGGGTGTAGCTAAGCATATATACATCTTAGAGGAGGATGGGGACGATGCTGACGAGGGGAACTGAGGCGGTGTCGATAAGGAGCATCAAGGCATCGTCGACAAGGAGGACCGAGGTGGCGTCGTGGATGAGAACAGAAGGGGGTATGGTTTAAAGAGGGAGTTAGGGCACCCGTAAGAAGAAAAATGTGGGCCCTTCCTATTTTGTTTATATATTAAGTATTCTTGACATTAACAACTATCAAAATTTTTGTACATTTCAATGTCTTCATTGCTAATGTCGTATATGTGGTCAATTTTGACCTTTTCCCATCAACACTTTATTTTGCAACCATAATCGATGTTTGTAAAAATTAACGTCGAATCTGGTAATTTTTGTCATAGTGACATTGAAATATATAGTAATGTAATTAAAAACTAGATTTTAATCTCTCAAATAAGCTAAGTTGTAACACTAAAAATTTCCAATACTTTGGGTTTTTTTGAAAATTGCAAATTACCTCATTATATAAACTCAAGATTGAGCAACGATGTATTCGTTGCTATTTCAAAATAGCAACAAATGAAAATATGTGTCGTTATTTCTCGTATACTTAGCGACAAATGCAAAGAACCGTCACTATTTATAATATAAATAGCGACGAACAGATATAATCGTCGCTACATTAATGAGTTTCAATATATTATGACGAATTTACATAATTGTCGCTATTTAATCGTCGCGATAGCTACAATATGTTGTAGTGGACGAAGAGGAATTCTAACCTGAAATGCATATGGACAATGATGCCTGTGGATTGAGCCGAGCTCCAGATGATTGCCTCGATGGTGCGGCTATACCAGAGGCTGGTGATGAATCCCTGACCATCTTCTTTATTCTTTTATTTTAGATAATTATCATGGTAAAGCATAATGTCAATAGATGTAAATACAATATATCAGCATTATGCATGCATGTGTTAAATATAAATAATTAGCATGTATTTGTGCAAAAAGAACAGAATAAAGAAAAAGAAAAAAGAAGGAGGTACTTAGAATAAATACAGAGTGACCTGAACCCCAAGGGAAGGCCAAGCATTGGCTTGATCGCCAAATAAAACAAGTAGAGAGAGATAGGGCCCACTCTACAATGTACATGTTATATGTAAATAAATAATTATTTTTGATAAAAATAAAAATAAAATATTTTTTTGCCTCCTTGTATATAATCCTAAAAATTAAAGAACAATTAAAAAATATAAATATAAATAAAATTCTCTCTCCCTCGTACATAATACATGTATATATGCTTTCTTTTTTATTTATTATATACCTGTAGATAAATAACAAAAATAAAATAAAAATGATTGTGTACTCCAAAAATTATGTTGTAAATAAAATATAAAATTTGGGATATTTCTATAAAAATAATAAAATAAAAATAATTGTACAAAATACATAGGTATATTATACTAATACATAATACACTATATTGTATATAGAGTAAATTATTTTTTCTAAAAAAATAATTAAAAATTACAAAAAAATAGTTTGAAAAGCAACAAACTTTTTTCATTTCATACACCTTTCGATTTCAAATCATTTATTATTTTTTATTTAATTTATAAGTATTTTGTATATTCAATTTTTCTGATTGGTCCACGTCTTGTTGTTGACCCGAGTCAACGCCCTATTCCAAGGCTTGACCTGACCCGATCTCTTTGTCGGACCTTTTTCTCCAAATTTTTCCGGTCGGGTCATGCATCCCCTTGCCCCGATTCTTCACCAGTGGTCTCCCCTTGGATCCAGCACCCTCAGGGATCCCTAGGATGGCACATATCTTCCTAGGGTTACGTGCCCCTTCCCGATTCCTCCAGCTTCCTGGGAATCCTATGAAGTCTCTCATCCACCTCCCTGGAGCGGTAGCTTGTACCTCGCTCCTTCTCGACCCGTAGCCACCTCCAACTGAGTGACAGTTACCTTAGTGTAACACCCCGTAATTTTTGATTTTCCTGAAGTCTTAAAACCTATTCAATATTATACTCAAAAGAAGAGTCTCGTCGCAAACTCTCCAACGAGTCCAAAAATGCGTAATTCTGAGTTTGGATGTGGGAGATAAGCCTGTTTTAGTCAAGAGGGGTCATTTGAGGGGATTAATGGTTACAGGATTAGATAAGTTAATTACGAATTTAGGGCTATTTTAGGGATCCTTAAACTAGGGTTTAGGTACTAACCTATATTAAGACCCCCATCCTTCATCTCCCCTCATTCCCACTTCTTTCCAAACCCTAATCCATCCTTTCCTTCCTCGACAAGTAATTCTCTTATCCATTATCCCCCTCATCCATCGGAGAATCAAGGAGAGAACGGTGCCACCACCATTATCAAAAGCTCTCGAAGCCCCGTAGCTTCACCACAAGAAGAAGATGAGGAGGGCCATCGCAAGGGAAAAGCAACCCTCTCATCAGATTTGTGATCGGGCGTTCGAGCACGAGGATCAAAGGCGTGCACGAGTATAGGTAACGGATCTTGACTTTCTATCTTTGATTTTCGCGTATCTCGCGATTAGAGGTAGTTGTTTTAGGGGTTGATTGTTCGGTCTTGATCCTACCCCATGGATCACCCTTTTGTTGTTGGTACATCAAGATCTTCCTTACAAAATTGCTTCCTTGCTATATTAAAAAAAGGGAGGGGGGAGGTACGTCGATTGCAACTCAGTTGACATGGTATTAAGATCTGACGTGACTTGATCGTTACCGAGATATATGGATGTTATTTGTTGGATGCACGTTGGTTTGGATTCATGATAAGGACGTAAGAAGTAACACGTTTTGACTTGTCGATGAACCTTAATTGTGTTTCGGCTAAATGTTTTCTTTTGAACATGACGTTTCTGCATAAATTCGTAGTGATATAATATGGTGTGTTGATCCAAATTAAGTTGAACTTGTGTTAGTGATGCCTTTAGAAATGTGGTTACATAATTTCGATTGATCCAATCTTTTACTCGTTAATATATTAGACTTCCAATCATACAAGATGTCTTTAGCAAGATGCATCTACATGACGTAAACCTGCATGATATTGTGAGGATTGTTGCCGTCTCGTGATAAAATGACTCGATTTGTGTTAGGTATTGTAAAAAAAAGAAAGAGAATTAGTCCCAAGTCTAGTTATTCTTGCGTGAGATAAATATGTTAGCAGGTCAAAGCGACCTCATCTGGAGGTCGAACCACTCAGGCATAGGATCTCCAAGAGCATCTCCTCGCCGGAGCTCTCCAGACGCTTCCGGCCTCATCGGAGCATACCAGAAGCTGCGGACGACTCCAGGCTTCATTACCCCTCTCAGAGTGCATCGGAGGAGGACCATAGCACGTGTATTGGCCCGACGAAAGTCGCCGGTGAGTTGTTCTTCCAGGACCTTCTCCCGTCGTTCGATCGAGCCCCTCATGCCAGATTAGATCACATCCGTTCATCTGAGGGGTGCTTTCAGCCGTTGGATCGAGCTCAGGATCCCATCTGGAGCGTCGATCGTCGAAGGGGTATCCACTACTCTCAGCCGTCCGATCATACGTGGACTCTGCTCGTCCATCGGATCTTAATAAGAGGGTGATTTGCACTTAGGCCCCTCTTCTTTTCACATTTATAGTGTGGTCCTGTAAATATTTTATCTAGTTGTTTTTAATTAGGATAAATTGCATGTAGGATCTTGTGCTTATTTTATTTGCAATTTAGTCCCTGTTTATGTGGAACACGTGCATCGACACGTGATGTGTGGAACTTTTACATTATGTACCCTATAGTTTTGAGCTGTTACTACGTACAATTTTATAAATAGGAATTACATTTTAGTCCCTTGAATGTGAATCACGTGCATGCCTCGTGTTTTTCTGGGCTTTTTGCAAAAGGGCCCCCGAGCTTTTTAGTCTTATTATCTATTCATCCCTGAAACTATGTTTTCTTGCACCTAGGTCCCTATGTACTGTGTGTATTTAAGTGGTTGAATAAAATATCAAATAAACTCTAAATCAAGTGAAATTTGGACATCTGGCTCCTGCCACTGTGTAAAATTTTCACTATTTTTTTGGAACATTTTTATTGCTTTTGCTATTTTTAAAAATTCAAAAACCTTCATTTTTGCTACTGTTTGGAATACATAATCAACTAAAAATATAAAAATTCATTTAAAATTCCAAAAAAATTAGGGCTTGTGTGTTTTGTTGTTTTTGAGTTTCTGTCCAGTTTTTCTGTCATTTGGATTTATAAAACCCCTAAAAATGACAAAACCCTAAAAATATTATAAAAATTCTTAAAAATTCTATAAAATAAAAAATGCAAACTCTTTTTCTGTAGCTTAATTTTTATATATAGTTTTCATAAAAATTGTCTCTAGATTTTTAAAGGCTAATTACATATTTTTAATTAGCCTTTCAAGTCTGGCTGCACATTAACTCATTGTTTTTCATTTTTTGATTTTTATAAAATCAATTAAAAATAATAAAATATTGAGAAAATTACCAAAAACACTTAAAAATATAAAAAACACAAAAACAATTTTATTTGAATTTTCTGATCATTTTTGGGTGTTTAATAAATTGTGGTTTGCTTGCTTTTAACCTTTTTCGTATATATCCTTTATAATTAAAAATACAAAAAAAATTAAAAATACATAAAAACCATCAAAAAATATTTTGTCTTTTTATTCTTATCTTTAGACTACTTCGTAGGCTCTTTTGAGCCAATCTGTGCTCCTTGAGTTTGACCCTGGTCGCTATTCCAGGTCAAATAAATAGCGAAGATACGAGGGCCGAGGATCGAGGCAGCTTTTTCGGAAGCCGAAGAAACCACAGAAGTCGGAGGCGGCTTCTTTTCTGCATAGAGCCGCAGTAGAGAGCGAGGAGTCAAGCAGGAGTGCGGGAGCCGCGGAATAGCCGCGTAGATAGCAGTAGAGTAGCTTAGATTTATTTTCTGCAGAACATTCATTTGTAATAATACAGGGACAAACTTGGACTCTCTAGGTGATTTATCAGGGTCTGTTTCGTTGAGCACCGGTGTGCTTGGGGGACCTCACCGCGGTTTTTCGCCGGTTTTGATTTTTCTGCATTTTTCTACTACTTATCTGATTCACGCAGTTTTGGACTTAGCTTAGGATTTTCTCTGATTGTGACGTAATTAATTAGGATCCAAACCTTAATTATCTGCCTGCACCTATAGATCGTTAACTGGACCTAATTAATTAAATCACAAGAAAAAACCGGATTAATTAGACTCTAGTCCACGTGCCTTGAGGAGTCACATACAATGCGTGCAGGGTCCATTGTGGTGGACACCGAGTGGATCCCAAGATAGGACTCCAGACTTAGGTTTGATCACCCGGCTACTGTGCTTTCTGTGTAGAAATTGCTCTGTCTAAGGACATATTCTCGTGCATCATATATGTAGTTTACTTTCAGTCTTTATTGTTATGCATGTATCACTCTGCATGTAGTCTGCTGGAGTCAGGTACTCATCTCTTACTCTGCATGCATCATCGTGTTTGATCGCGCAACGGCTTTTTCGGCTTCTCCTCCCTGTTTTCGAACTAAAATAATAAGGAGACACTAAAAAATCGTTAGGCATTGTTTGATCTGAAAAATATCGAAAAAAACTATAAAATTGGGATTGTTAATCAAACTTGATCCTAGAAGACACTTCACTAAAAATTTTATCTTGGGAGAGCAATCCCCTCCTTGTCTGGTTTGGATGAGCGAGAGAGACCCGCACCCTAGGCTAGAGTCATATCCGATTTCTTGACAGACTACCATTTATACGGGACAATCTTTTAAGAGTATTGGATCCCTATCAGCTCGCTTAATCGCTTTGAAAGACTGTTTGATCACCTAATAAAATTTACAAGATAAAAGACCGAACCTTTACGGTCTTCAGCTCTGCGTGCGTAGGTGAATCAGGGATTTGCTTGACCAATCTTGTTTGCTTTTCTAGGTCCCATCCTCTTTCTTCTCGACCCTCTTTCCAATCATCTATCTTTCTCCCAACCGCCCTCCCTTCAGTTCTCTTCTTCCCCCTGTCTATCCTGGGATGATGGATTGCACTCCTTTCGTGCCGACTCTTGCGGCTTTCCCTTCTTATCCCCATCATCCTCGTTCACTCTCATCTGAGGTCGGATCTTCGACCGACCTTCCATATTCTCCTTCCTACCATTCTTCTAGGCATGCTGTGCTAGCCGTCCGTGGAGATCATACTGAGCAGATGCGAGACCCGGATGATTTTTTGATGGTATGAGAGAGCACTCCATACGTGACCGTCGAGAGCAGATGCAAGTTTCAGATACCTCCTACACTAGGATGATAGATGACTAGATACAACAGGGAGCTGAGTCAGCTTCTACATTAGGTCCATTAATTCTGGATTTGGAGTTCATTCAGAGTCTGCCAATGTTTTCAGGAGAGGTGTACGATGAGCCATATGTTCACCTATCAGAGTTTGAGGAGTTCTGTAGCACCCAGACATATTTAGATACCACTGCAGGGGAGCTGATGCTGAAGACCTTCCCATTTACATTTTAGGACAGAGCCATGAGATGGCACAGACGATTGGGAAGGAGATTCGCTACGTAGGGGAGAGCTACGTCGAGACTTTCTACACAGATATTATCCCCAACGTAGAGCAGATATGATGCGGTCTTTGATCATGGATTATTCAGTAGACCCCCAGGAGCCAGTGCAGGATGCATGACTGATGTTTCTTGACCTCTTGAGGAGATTCCCCGATCACGGACTTTCACCGATAGACCTCAACGAAATCTCCATGAGGGGGATGACTGCCGATTAGATAGCACTGGTCGTGACCTCCTGTGGTGGTTCACACCGCAGTTCCGACATTGAGTTACTTGATGCCATCTCGAGATCACTTTCACAGAGCCCATCTTCACGAGATGTCGTAGTCGGTAAAGACATGAGGATATTGCAGTACCAGTTGGGTGTACGATACTTCATGAGGATACAGTTTCTACACACCCGATCGAGGACTTGGATTCTGCTGCAGCACTGACGATAGAGGAGATGACTACCACAGTAGAGGTTCTGACCCAGAGTTTACTCGAGCTCTCATTGGTCTTCCAGCTAGAGTTCAAGTCAGCCCCAAAGTTTTCAGTCGACGAGTCTTAGATATCAGATCTCCTGATATTCTAGGAGATGGAGGAGCCCCCGCTACTATAGCCATCGATCCAGCCATTTCAGTATCCAGTTCCAGATGACTCAGCTTCCATTTCGCAGAGATACTTCTCGGATCCAGACAGATACCATCACTTATTCCAGCATCCACAACTCAATATGGGATACTAGTTTGGGATGACTGATATAGATACCCCCGTATTCGAGCCTTTTGTCCTCCACTTTGATGAGATAAATCCATACTATGAGGACCAGATGATAGCCAGCACTGCCGCAGAGTGAGGATCAGTTGCAGCCAAATTACCAGCCTTCGTGATGTTGACCAGTACCTTTTCCTGCTTCCGGATTGACCAGACACAAACTTCAAAGGATGATGCATCCTGGTGCACAAGAGTGGGTGCTTGACAGCAGCACAGATGCCTGATAGATCCTGATCCTCTATTTTCCACCGATGATCTTGCATTCCTCCCCGAGGGTTATCTGCGGGAGAATGCCATACACGATGTGTACTTGGTTTCACCTTCTGAACGTGCATCCGATCTGGCGAATCACGAAATCGGGTCTTCTGATCTTTCTGATTCAGAGTTTTCTCACCTCGACGACCCTCGCGAGGATGAGCCGATCTTTGAGATATTCGATGATCTATCTGATTACTCTCCATTATATGCATCGGATATCAGTTTTCGTAGGGAGACTCCTGATATTGATTTTTCACACTTTTTTGAGACATTAAATGACGTGGAGGATTCCATGACTGATCCATCCTTCTCCACGTTTGATTTTCTTCGGCTCTACATTTCCACTCTAGTCTGATCCTGAGCCGATGATTTCTTTGGTGCTACCAGATCCTGATCACATATTCCCATATCCTTGGCCGATAGCAGACACTCGCTTGATTACCTACCTGGGTGTCAGTTCTTACATTGTTGACTTCGTCATTGTACTCATACCGAGATTGCAATGACAGTATGGCATTCACCTTACATATATCATCCTGAACCTTGATACAACCTTATCCTAGCCTTTGCGCCCAGCTAGGGGCGTAAAATCAAGCGCTTGTTGAGAGGCACCTCAACATTGTATCCTTTTGTATATACATGTTTCATCTTGGTTTGATCGTTCTTTCCTCCATATTTGTTTTCACCCCAGGTCTCGTATAGGATTATCTTTGCTATACTTAGGATATACCTCATCCTTAGTATAGGGGTGGAAACACCGAGTTGTTCATATCGTTCTGTTTCATTACTCCTGTCGTTGCATATACTTAAGGATTTTACACCTTAAGTATAGGGGGAGTAGATGAATACCCATTCATCACTCTTTATTCTTTTATTTTAGCTACAAAACCTATGCAAAAACACATGTATATTCTTATAAATACCAATAATTATCATATAGCATGCATTGTGTAAATATGCATAATTAGCATGTTTTTGTGCATAAATATAAGAATAAAGAAATAAAAGAAAAAGAGGGAGATATTTAGAATAAATATTGAGCGACCTAATCCCAAGGGAGGGCTCAGCTTGTGCCTGACCGCAAAAGAATCCAAGTAGAGAGAGATAGGGGAGCTCATGTGTGTACATATACCTATATATAAATAAAATTATTTTCCTCTTATTCAAAATAAGAATGTGTGCTTATTTATTTGTATATATTTGTAAATATAAAAATAAATTAAAATAAAAATCAGAAAAATCAAAATAAAATAAAAAAAATAAAAAAACCACTTTGTATATATACCATGTATGTATAAAAATAAATG
This sequence comes from Ottelia alismoides, assembly GCA_037367405.1. Lineage (NCBI taxonomy): Eukaryota > Viridiplantae > Streptophyta > Magnoliopsida > Alismatales > Hydrocharitaceae > Ottelia > Ottelia alismoides. The sequence goes on along the minus strand of JAZKJV010007550.1, from coordinate 831,740 downwards.
TATTTATTTCACCCTTGTAAATAAATAATAAAAATAAAATAAATATACCCCTTTATTCCAAATTCTATTCTATAAATAAATAAAATATAAAATTTGAATAATTGTATAAAAATAAACAATTAAAAATAAAAAATAAAAATATGTATATACCTATAGATAATAATACTATATTGTAAATACATTATTTTTATTTCAAAAAAATAAATAAAAATATCTAAAAAATAATTGAAATATAAAGAAACATTTTTCATGTTTTAAGTTTCTCAAAAATAAGTCATTTATTATTTTTAATTAATTTTCAAATAATTAATAAAAGCTGGCCTGTGATTGGTCCACGGGGGATTGTCGACCCCTGATCAACTCTCCCAGCGGACCCCTTTCTAGCGGATCCGTGCACCTGACCCGATTTCTCCCATTTTTAGCGCCATGATCCGAGCACCAAATACCCCAAACCCAAGGCTCCGATTGCCAAGGAACAATCCATGATCCTCGCATGCTTCTCCTTTTAGGGATCCGTTCCTTGGATTGCTCGCCCGATCCCCATCTTATCGGACCTGGGCTGCTATATAGCTCAAACTCCGACCGCCATTTCATGCTATCTTCGACGCTGCTCCTTCGTCCCAGGACCTCCATTGTGCTCCCCAGAGTGACAGTTGAGTGAGTGTGGTGTCGAAGAGAGGAGAGGAGCCCGTTAGCCACTGATCCGGCGACGTCTACTGCCTTGCGCCGCTGCGAGCTGCACCCGAGCCTCGAGTTCCGACGACCCTTCGAGGCGACGAACCAGAGCTTCCTGAGGTCATCCCCAGTCGGCTCCCGTCATCATGTAGACCCTATCACCTTCCTTTCGCCGTCCATTTCGATTTTCGTCTTTTAGCTCCGTCAGATCTGCCTTAGTGGTCGGAGTTTCGCCAACCCCCCTTACCCGTACCGATACCCTCGCCGACTCATCGCCACCCTTCCTCCACGATCTGATCACCTCGGTTTTGGCCACCCGAGCTAGGTTCGAGCTGGGCTCCTTCCGCCGCCTTCGCCGGAGCCCTCATCCGCCCCCCACGTCGCTTCTTTCATTGTCTTTGCAAATAACCCCCACCGGAGCACTCCTCCGAGCGAGACCTTTCTTCTGTAGGTAAATAAGGAGTAGATACCCCCCTTGGCCGAGCTTTCAGACCTTCGCCGGAGCTCCTCAGGTCTCTCATCCCCCGCCGGACGATCTGACCGTTGGATGCTTCATCGGAGGTGACCACCCAACGCGGACAGCCATCGCGAGCAGGACCCGCTTCCCCGATCGTTCATCGTCTTGCTGGATCTCCTCCGGCGAGTCGGAGAACTTCATCTGGGAGGAGTTCTTCCTCATCCACCTCCAGCCGTCGGATTTACCAGCCGCTCCAGGTATCATCCTCGTCGTCCATCCTCTGCGGTGTCAGACCGCCAGATCGCGGTCTGACGGACACGTGATGAATACCCATTCATCACTCTTTATTCTTTTATTTTAGCTACAAAACCTATGCAAAACACATGTATATTCTTGTAAATAGCAATAATTATCATTCAGCATGCATTGTGTAAAATACAATAATTAGCATGTTTTTATGCATAAATAAAAGAATAAAGAAATAAAAGAAAAAGAGAGATATTTAGAATAAATATTGAGCGAGCTAATCCTAAGGGAGGGCTCAGCATGGGTCTGACCGCAAAAGAACCCAAGTAGAGGGAGATAGGGAAACTCATGTGTTTGTACATATACATGTAAATAAATAAAAATTATTTTCCTCTTAATAAAAATAAAAATGGGCGTATAATTATTTGAATATATTTGTAAATATTAAACTAAAATAAAAATGGAAAAACAAAAATAGAAATAAAGTTCACTTCATCATTGTATATAGACCACATGTACATAAAACCACATATTTATGTATCTCTCCTTGTAAATAAATATTTAAAATTAAATAAAAATATGTACATATTCCATATTCCATAATGTAAATAAATTAAATAAAAATAACAAAAATAAAAATAAAATAAAAAGAAATAAAATAAAAATCAGAACCTACATTGTACATATACCATGTATGTATATAAATAAAAGTATTTATTTAACCCTTGTAAATAATTAATAAAATAAAATAAAAATACCCCTTTATTCCAAATTTTATCTTATAAATAAATAAAATATAAAATTCGAACAATTTGTATAAAAATAAATAATTAAAAATCAAAAATAAAAAATACATATGTATATACCTGTATATAATAAAAATATTTTGTGAATACCTAAATTATATTTCAAAAAAATAAATAAATATCACTAAGAAATAGTTTGAAAATAAATAAACATTTTTCATGTTTGGAGTTTTTCGAAAATAAGTCATTTCCTATTTTTAAATGAATTTCTAAATAATTTCAGAATGGAATAATCTGATTGGTCCACGTGGGATGTTGACCCCCGGTCAACTCCTCCGCGGACCCTCTTCTCTCGCGGATCGTGGTGCCCGACCCGATTTATCACCTTTTTCCACGCTTGACCCGACAACCAAAACCTCAAACCCCAGGCTCCGATTGATCAGCACACATCCGAGACCCTCGCCCGGGGTGGGTTCTAGGGGTCCGTGCTCCATGCTTCGACGCCCGACTCCATTTAGCCGGACCCCTCACACTATTTATCTTCACCTCCGCCGCACAATTCAGCTCATCTTTGGCCTTCCCCCTTGATGCCAGTGACCTCCCCCACCTCGCCTGAGTGACAGGTGCGCGAGAGAGAGTAGCAGCGAGGCTCGGGCAGCCGGGAGCCACTGATCCGGCGATATCACCGCCGTGCGCCGCCGTGAGGTGCGCCAAGCCTCGGACGCGACGATCCCTTGAGGCAATGACCCCCGGAGCTCCATGAGCGCCAGCATAGTCGACTTCAGCCATCCCTTAGGCTAATTCACTCCATTCCGACCATCCTTCTGCCATTCCGATCATGCTACCACCTTCACCAGTCTTCTCTCCACCTGCTGCACCCCTCCAATCCCCCTGGCTCACCCCGGAGCAGGGTTATCGTCCTCCTCCGCCACCGCTTCGCCGGAGGACCCCATATCGCTTCACCCTTCACCTTCCGCGTGCTCTAACGGGTCGAGGTAGTTTGCCCTCGGCCCCGTGTTTCACCTGTGCAGGTCAGGAATGTCAGAGGGACCTCATCTGGAGGTCCAAAGCTCGAGCACACAGCTCCACATCTTTTTCGCCGCCGGGGGTCTCCACGACCACTCGGCCCTATCGGAGCCTATCATCAGCCGCGGACAGCTACAAGGATCATTTTGCCCATCAGAGCAGCATCATAGGAGGTCTACACCGCGTGCATTTGGCCAGCGAAGGTCACCGGCGTTGAGTTCTTGGAGCACCTTCAGTAGCCGTCGGATCAGCCCTTCGCTCCAGACGCGATCACACCCGTTCATCTGAGGAGCTTCAGCGACCCCCGATCCATTTAAGGGTTGATCCGGACTGCACGATCAGACGAAGGGGTGTCCGTTATCTAGCACCGTTCGATCAGCCACGTGGCCACCCCTCGACCGTCGGATCAGAGCCAGGGCTCTTCAAAAAGGCGCAGCGCACCTCTACCGTCCGATCACACACGTGGCGCGCCTCCAGCCCTTGGATAATAAGTGGGTAATTTATACTTAGGCCCCCTCCTATTTTGCATTTACGTTTTAGTCTTGTAAATATTTTCTGTAGTTGTTTTTAGTTTGGTAAAATTACATAGAGGACCTGGATGTTTCTAGTTTTTGCATTTTCATCCCTGTTTACGCGTGCCACGTGCTTCGTCACGCGAATATTTGGAGAATTTGCATAGTCTGGGCTAGAGTTTTGCATGTGTTACTGAATGAAATATATGTTTTGATATTTACATCCATGCCCCTGTGAACGTTTTATTCAACATGTGCTTAAATTCTTTAGGCATTTTACACTTTCTTCCCTGGACTTTTAGCACGTGCTGCTAATGAGTCCCTGGAAGTAAGTTTTTTTACATATAGGTCCTTCCGTGCCCAGTACACGTGCCTTGCGCGTGAGATATTGGAATTTTTGCACGAAGGACCTCAATCTTTCTGGATTTGTTACATTTAAGCCCTTGGAACTTATTTCTCTTGCATTTAGGTCCCTATGCACTGTGAGCCTATTTTTGATTTTAATAAAATATCAAATCAAGTCCAATTTCGTGAAAATTGGACACATGGCTCCTGCCACTGTGTAGAATTTTCACTAAAAATTTGGTACATTTTTTAGGCTTTTATTATTTTTTAAAAATTCAAAAGCCTTGATTTTTCTTACTGTCCAGATTAGAAAACCATAAAAAATATAAAAACGTTTTAAAAAATTCTTAAAAAATTAGGCGTTATTAGTTTTGTGGTGTTTGATTTTCTATGCATTTTAGGCTATTTTTGGATTCATAAAAACACTAAAAATTGAAAAACCCTTAAAAACTCTTAAAAATTATAAAAAATCATATAAAATTCCAAAAATAACAAACTCTCTTCCTGAATTTTCTATATTACTTCTATTTTTCATAAAAAAATACCTTCAGGTCTGATAAGACCATTTGATATTTTTCGTGGTCCTTTGAAGCCTGGATGGACAGTTTTCCCTTTTTGCTGCCTTCTTTCATTTTTAGAAAATTATATAAAAATCATACAAATCTCAAAAATCCACCAAAAACAGTAAAAAACCTAAAAAACATAAAAATATTTTTATTGGAATTTGTGGACCCTTTTTGAGGGCTTGACTAATTGGTTGATGTTTCTTATATTATATTTCTATTATTTTCTTCCATTATAAAAATTCTAAAAATATAAAAACATTTAAAAACCACCAAAAACACTTGTTTTCCCTTCATTTCATTTTTGACTACTTCGTGGGCCGCAAGGCCAATTCTTGCTCTCTAAGTCCGACCCTGGATGCTACACCAAGCTAATCTCATAGCCAGGGCCACTATTTCATTTTCATTGTTTTATCTGCTTGATTGGTGGTCTGTTTCTATTTTTCTTGTTAAGCTGAGATCTCAATCGATCCGGGTCGCAACGACCCGAGAGTGATTTTTTTTCTGATCCGGATTGATCGAATTTCGGCTCATCAACACACGCCGCCCACGTTCGCTCGATCGCCCCCACCGTTGGATCGTCCAAGCATCTGCACCAGAGCCGCATATCAACATCCACTCCCGCCTCGACATCTGGCACCTCACGTGCCCCAGCACGCACCTCAGTTGGGTAATTGCACCCGCACCCCTGTAGTTTCTTGTTGTTCTAGTTTAGTTTATTAAATAAACTTTAGCTCTTGGACATATTGCACTTAGGACCTTAATATTTTCTGGTATTTACATTTTCGTCCCTGCCTGTGTGATACACGTGCTTCGACACTTGCCTTTTGGCTAAATTACATTATATGGGCTTGTAGTTTCTGTGTGTTAGGGAATGAAATTTATTTTCTGATATTTGCATCCATACCCCTGTGAATGATTTTATTCCACATGTACTGAATTAGTTGGGTACTTTGCAACTTATTCCTTGGGCTTTTAGCATTGTTGCTATTAAGCCCTTGGAATTAAGCTTTCTTACATATAGGTACCTCCGTGCCCAGTACACGTACAGCGCGCGCGCGTTCTTGGAGTTTTTGCACGAGGGACCACACATTTTCTGGTTTTGTTACTTTTAAGCCCATACAAATACTTTTTATTATGTATAGGTCCCTGTGTACTGTGAGACCTTGTGCTAATTAAATAAAATATCAAATTAGGTCCAAATTGCGTGAAAATTGGACACGTGGTTCCTGCCACTGTGTAAAAGTTTCACCAAAAATTTGGTACATTTTTTGAGATGTTTTGTTATTTTTAAAAATTCAAAAACAGTTGTTTTTGCCTCTGTCCAGTTTAGAAAATCATAAAAATTATAAAACCTCTTTAAAAATTCTAAAAAAATTATTTTTGTTGCTTTTGTTGTGTTTGAGTTTCTATGCATTTTTGGCTATTTTTGGACACATAAAAACCTTAAAAATTGAAAAACCATTAAAATTTTTTAAAAATTCTAAAAATTATAGAAAAAAAATACAAACTCTTTTTTGAATTTTTTTGTTATTTATACTTGTTATAAAAATTACCTTCAGGCTTTTCCAGATCAATTTGATATTTTAAATTGATCGTTCAAGTCTGTTTGGACAACAACCTTCTGTTTTTGTCTCATTTGATTTTTAGAAAATTCGATAAAAATTATAAAAATCTCAAAAATTCACCAAAAACACTAAAAAATCTAAGAAACATAAAAATATTTTTGTTTGAATTTTTATGGCATTTTTGAGTGTTTAAATAATTCGTTGAGTGTGCTTGTTTCTTGCCTTTTATTATTTTGCCTAATTATCAAAAATACAAAAAATATAAAAATAATTAAAAACCACCAAAAAATGCTTGTGTTTTCTTCTTTGACTACTTCGTAGGCCGCAAGGCCAATTCGTGCTCCATGAGTCCGACCCTGGGTTCTACACCAGGCTAATCTCATAGCTAGGGCCACTATTTTTACTTTTATTGATTTTATCCTTTGTTTGGTGGTCTGCTCTTTATTTTTCTTGATTGACTAATTGATCTCCGAGATTCAGGTTGCAACGACCCTAGTTCTTTTATATTCACCCGAGTCTTGGTGAGATTTTTCGGGTTTTCAGAATGGCGCCGTTGCTGGGGAGCACGGCTTAGTAGTCGATTTTGATCTTTCCGCGGCTTTCTTTTTTGCGGCTTTTTGTAGATATTTGTATATATATCTTATCTGATTCATTTACACATTTATCTGGACTGACAGACTTTGGTTTTCTTTTTCCGAGGACCCGAGGACCGAGGCGGCTTTTTCAGAAGCCGAAGAAACTGCGGGAGTCGGAGGCGGCTTCCTTCTGTACGAAGCCACAGGAGAGTCGCAGGAGAAGAACCAAAGCGAGGGAGCCGCGGAATAGCCGTGAGAAAATAACCGTAGATAGCTATAGATTAGGTTTAGTTTAAATTTACTTTTCACTCATATTATTTAATTTGTAATAATACATGGACCTGGACCGAACTTGGACATTTGACGATTTTTGGGGTCTATTCCGCCGAGCACCGGTGTGCTCGGGGGACCTCACCGGTTTTTCACGGTTTTATGCGACTTTTCGACCGTTTATTTACTACTTGTCTTAGTTACACGATTTTCAGCCTTAACTTAGGATTTTTTGTGATGGTGACGCAATTTATTAGGATCCAAACACCTAACTGCCTGCTTGCACCTATAGTTCGAATAATTGGACCTAATTAATTAATTCAAAAGAAAAAGCCGGTTATTAGAACTCTGGTCCACGTGCCTTGAGGAGTCACATACACCGCGTGCAGGATCCGTTGTGGCAGATACCGAGTGGCTCCCAAGATAGGACTCCAGACTTGGGCTCGAGTACCCGGCTACCATTCTTTCGTGTAGAAATTGTTCTGCTAGGGACGGTTTTCCGCGTGCATCATAAAGGTAGTTTATATTCTGTCATTTATTTTATGCGTGGATCATCCTGCATGTAGACTGCTGGAGTCAGGTACGCATCTCTTACTCTGCATGCATCATTGATTTTCGCGCATCGGCTTTTTTGTCTTCTCCCCCCGGTTTTTGGACTTAGAATAACCAAGAGAACTGAAAAATTCATTAGGCATTATTTGTTATTGAAAAACACCTAAAAAATCAAAACCATAAAATTGGGACTGCTAACTCAACTTGACCCTAAAAGACACTCACCATAAAAATTTATCTTGGGGAGAGAAACCCCCTCATTGTCTGGTTTGCAGGCGCGAGAGAGTGACCCGCACACTAGGCTAGAGCCATATCCGAGCCTCGATCAGACTACCGGCCTTTTATACAGGACAGTTTTTTCGGCGTATTGGATTCCCAACAGGTCACATAACCGCTCTGCTATCTTGACTTGATCACCTAATAAAAACTAACAAGATAATTGACCGAACTCTTACGGTCTTCAGCTCGCGTTGAGTAGGTGAATTCTGGGTTTGTTTGCTCATCATAGTTCTTTCCAGATCCCATCCGCCCGACTCGCCAGATCAAGATGATGGAAGGAGGTCCCTTAGGCAGCCTCTGGATGCACCTCTTTTCAGCACTCCCGCCCGTCCATCTAGGTTGGTTCGTGAGAGCCCAAACCCACTCTCTGAACCCGAGTTCAATTCCGACCTGTTCCCCCTTGACCACCCTTCTACCACTTCTGAGACACGAGTGCCAGAGGAGAGACAACAATCAGATTTATCGGCACCTGAGTTTGGGTCTTTTACCTTTGTAGAGACCATGACCGACAACAGTGATGACCGCATCGGAGGCCCCCGAGGAGAGCAAACATTTATCTTGGACCAGGATGCGATCAACAACACCCTGATCGCCTCCCTAGAGATAGTGCAGCAGCAGTTGAGGGATCATGGTGCATTCATAATAGAGATGAGGAGAGAGATGGAGCAGATGAGAGCGGATCGCGAGGAGCATGGGCCCAGAGACGGACCGATGATACCCGATGGTGCGGCAGCAGCCGCAGCAACATCATCAGCCACAGCAGCAGCAGCATATCCATCAAGACCGATGCGAGTTGCACAACCCTGGATCAACTTTGACGCATCGTTGGGTCGTACTACCAGCTATCGTGGGGGACTTCAAGTTCCCCCCGAACACTCTTCAGCTTCTACCCCGGTTCCATGGGCTCGCTACTGAGGACCTCCATGTTCATCTCCAGGAGTTCGAGATGATCTGCAACACCATCCACGAACGTCAGGTGGACGAGGATACCATCAAGATGATTGCTTTTCCTTTCTCCCTGGCAGACAGAGCAGCCAACTGGCTGAAGCACTTAGGGAGGTTTGTGTACACCTAGGAGCAGCTCTGCACCGAGTACTTGAACATGTACTATCCACTCGGGCGGACGAACGCAGCGAGAACCCTGATCAGCAACTTCTCCATGCTCCCTAACGAGCAGTTTCACGAGGCATGGGAGAGGTTTAGAGAGCTTACCGACAGATGCCGGCACCATGATATCTCGAAGCTGAACCTTGTTCAGAGCTTTTTTTGTGGGTTGACACCAGAGCTGCAGGGCCTGGTGAACGCTTCTTGTGGCGGCTCCTACTTCGCTAAGGATCATGATCAGGTCTGGGCCATCTACGAGGAGATGTCCGAGAACTATACAGTGATGTCCCAGACCAGACTCTACACTCAGGGATGCCCCCAGCCACAGACCATGCAGTACCAGAGGATAGCATGGGTCGACGTCGGTCCTTCCACTTCATCAGCGGTAGCCGTACAGACCGAGTCCACAGCCACCGACATGGGCATTATCAACGAGAAGGTGGACCGGATGGAGATTATAGATAAGAAGCAATGCCAGAGCATATCACAGATGGATCAGATGGCACAGACACTGAGTGACCTGAAGACACAGATCATGTGTCTCCAGGAGGCACAGACGACTTCTCAGACTCGTCTTCAGTGACGAGGAGATCCGAGTGGCAGTGGCAGCTCGTCCCAGCGCTCCAGCTCCATTCATCCTAGACAGGTCCACCTTGTACAGGAGGAGCCGTACCAACAACCACTGTCTTACTACCAGTCACCACCATCCCCAGACAGTCAGATGGTGGTTTACCAGCCGGATCAGCCTCTTGCAGTACTCCTGCCACCCTCCTACGAGCCCGAGCCGTTGATGGATGTCAACGGAATTTGGTACGACTGACCCCAGCCCGGTATCCGACGAGACCATCCCGGATTCCGTTGGTCGGTCGGAGGTGCTAGTTCCCAGCAGCAGCTTTTAGGACAGGGTGGCCAGTACGGTCATCAGCGAGATCACGAGCAGCAGGAACCCCCAGTGTACCAGCAGCTGCAGCAACAGTCATCTCAGTATGGTCCTCGTCCCTATCAGCAGGGACATTCTGGGAGGCATGATCAGCCTCAGCAACAGCATCAACAGTACCCCTCTCACTAGCCACAACAATACCCATACCAGCAGCATCAGCCTCACTACCAGTGAGGCCACCCGTCAGGTTCTCATGGGCTGACCTATGAGAACCATGCCTTGGACGACATTGCCCGTCTCGTGACAGAGCAGCAGGCTACCTTCAGACAGGAGATGGATGAGTTCCACCAGGAGGTGCAGGAGATCGTGAGAGGGAAGGCCGCCATCCCTGACCAGATTGAGCCGATCCCGAACAACCTGAAGAGGAAATCTGAGCAGGTAGATTTCACAGAGCATGCTACTCCTAGTGATACATTTAGTGATATGTCTGCATATATGTTTGATACTGATTTTGTTACACTTAGGAGCGGTAGGATGCCAGCAGGCAGCACCTCGTCTGAGCGACGTTCCCACGCTACTTCAGGAGCGCAAGTCGAGGAGGAGCGTGGTACTGAGGCCGCGAGAGATGATGACGGTGGTGCTGACGCCACCATGGATGTTGATCCACACGACGGTACTGAGGCCGTCACTACACCAGATGGAGGAGGTGGTACTGACGTCACCATAGTGTCCAAGCCAGAGCATGGTGCTGAGGCCGCGAGTCGACATGCCGAGGGTGGTGCTGATGCCACCATTTCTACTTCTGCTAGTCCTGTAGTCTTTCCATCTGTTCATGTATCTTAGGACTTATCTGGAAATAAAGGAAAGGGTTTATTTTCTTCTGATCCACCTATGGTGCATGATGATGTATGTGTGGATTCTGCCGTGCTTGAGCAGCCAAGACCATCTCCTAGTCCTTCATTTGAGAAGGACCTTGTAGTCCCCTTCCCTAGAGCACTCCATTTGGGTAAGGGACAGAAAAAAGAAAATGCCAAAAAGAACCAACATGTAGAGTTCAGCCAGCAGATGATCGACAAATTCCATATCCAGCTGACTCTCCAGGAGGCCTTGGAGCACATCCCTCTACTCCAGAGATCACTCAGAGATAGGACCACAATTAGGAGGAAGAGGAGGAACCACCAGTCTGAGATCCATGTGCTTACCCGGGCCACGTGTTTCGCGATCCAGAACCGTCTGCCGGCCAATAGGCCAGATTCAGGAGCCCCACAGATGCCATATCCGGGAGCAGAGGTTCGACCGCACTCTATTATACAACGGTTCTTCAATCAACCTATTTTCGGCAGCCCTTCTTGACTGCTTCGAGTTGGGCACTCTACGACAGAGCAGGACATTCATTCAGTTTGCTGATCGATCTGTCAAGAGGCCGAAGAGGTTGCTGAGGGACGTTGTCGTCACGATTCAGGGCCTGCAATTCCCCTTGGGCTTCGTTGTGTTGGACATGGAGATCCCTGAGTCTGTGACCGATACCCCCATAATTCTAGATCGCCTGTTCTTGGCCACAACCAAGGCAGTGACCGACCATGATAGCGGGAAGGTATACTTTCGCGTCGAGGGCGAGAGTGTACAAATAGAGATGGTCGAGGATATCAGAGCCAGAGATTCAGCTTGCTCATAGCTGAGCACAGATTCAGAGCAGACGACAAAGTCAGGCCAAGACATCCACCAGGACTGCGATTTTGTGATCACAGATGACGAGGCAATTTGGGCAGATCCAACCGCACAGGCCATCCTCTCACCTTCAGAGTTCGCTGATGCAGAGACGCTAGCAGAGGAGAGCTTGGAGAGCGCATTCCTGGTCCAGGGTACCTTTCAAGCCGCAGATTCAGTTCCTGATCGCGAAACAGATTTTTGTGAGTATGATCCCTCAGAGTCAGATACTGATTGCGCAGAGTTTGATGATTTCACACCGTGTCTGACATCCACTGAGCCTACAGCTGAGGAAGTTGACTCTGAGTAGAGCAGAGACAGTCCATTCGAGTAGCCTTCTCTAGATCCAGTTTGCTAGTGAGAGTTCTCATTCTCCCGTGCAGATTTGGCAGCATACACTCGAATTCTTCAGAAGCCAGATTTGTCAGCATCGACTTGTCCAGAGCTGAAGCCGCTACCAGCGTCGCTGAAGTATAGGTTCCTTGCGGGTGAGCATGAGATGTACCCAGTCATTATCTCCGTTGATTTGATTGGAGAGAAGGAATCCCATCTGATGGGGGTTCTTGAAAAGAACCGCAAGGCGATAGGATGGAGCGTATCAGATCTCCAGGGGATCAGTCTGGCTCTGTGCTCACACCACATCTATCTCGAGGATGAGGCAAAGCCATCGCGTGAGTTCCAACGGCGGCTGAACCCGAATCTGAGAGAGGTGGTCATGAAGGAGATCTCGAAGTGGTGGAGCGTCGATTTTATCTACCCCATCTCCAACTCCAAGTAGGTCAGTCTGTTGCATGTGGTGCCCAAGAAGACGGGCATCACTACAGTTGTCACGGAGTCCGGAGAGGAGATCGCTACCCTGGTACCCACTTCTTTGAGGGTCTGCGTAGATTACAGACGACTCAACCAGGCCACCAAGAAGGATCATTTCCCCTTCCCTTTATTGATCAGATCATCGAGAGACTGGCAAGGAAGAGCCATTACTTCTTTTTGGATGGGTACTCCGGCTACAATCAGGTGGCCATTGCGCCCGAGGACCATGACAAGACCACCTTCACCGGTCCCTTTGGGACATATGCCTTCAGACGCATGCCATTTGGGCTATGCAACGCCCCTGCGACATTTCAGAGATGCATGCTGTCTATCTTTTCGGACATGATGGGGGAGTGTTTGGAGGTCTTCATGGATGATTTCTCGATCTACGGTGACAGATTCGACTCCTGTCTTGACTGCCTAGACCGAGTCCTTCAGTGATGCATAGAGGTTCACCTGGTGTTGTCTTGGGAGAAGAGTCACTTCATGGTGACTCAAGGGATGGTGCTTGGCCACATCATCTCCAATAAGGTCATGGAGGTTGATCCGGCCAAGGTGGATGTCATTAGAAAACTCGATCCATCGTCCAACTTGCGGCAGTTGCGGTCTTTTCTGGGGCACGTCGGTTTCTACCGACGTTTCATTCATGATTTTAGCAAGATTGCCCGACCGTTGACTGATCTGTTGACGAAAGACATCGAGTTCCTTGTAGATGATAAGTTTCTATCGTCATTTGAGACTCTGAAGAGCTGTGTTATAGAGGCTCATGTTCTCCAGCCACCTGATTGGTCTACGCCTCCGATTTTGCTGTGGGGGCCGTGCTGGGACAGCGGAGGGATGGTGTCCCATTTGCTATTCACTACGCTAGCCGTACATTGGATGTCGCGCAGCGGAATTACACTGTCACTGAGAAGGAGATGCTAGCCGTAGTTTTCTCCCTAGATAAGTTCAGATCTTACATCATTGGATCTAGAGTGACCATTTACATTGATCATACCGCCATCAGGTACCTCATGGCAAAGAAGGATGCCAAATCTAGATTGACCAGATGGATCCTTCTACTCCAGGAGTTTGACATAGAGATAAAGGATAAGCATGGAGTCAAGAATGTGGTGGCAGATCATCTCTCCCGATTGGAGTATCTTGAGGATTCTGAGCAGATTGACCCTATTATGAGACCATCATAGATGAGGCGATCCTTGCTATCGCCTCGCTCCTATGGTATGCCGATATTGTGAACTATCTTGTCGCCAAGAAAGTTCCACAAGATTGGCCAAGGCAGAAACTTGAGACCTTCGCAAAAGCCAAGTTTTACCATTGGGAGGATCCCGTCCTTTACCATGAGGGAGGGGATAGTATCTGGCGTAGGTGCATTCCTCAGGAGGAGCACCACAGCGTCCATACTTACTGCTACAAGCTTGAGGTAGGAGGACATCACTCAGGGAGGAGAACAGCACAGAGAGTGCTCCAATCCGGCCTATGGTGGCCTACTCTCTTCAAGGACTCTGATGAGTTCGTGAAGAGGTGTACTGATTGTCAGAGGATGTGGACCAATTCGGCGCATCCGGAGCAGTTCGGTGACGCTGTCCTAAAATCAAACAAGTGGGGACCTTCGCTTCGGAATGGGCCCCTCCTGGCGATGCGTTTGATTCCGAGAAATCAATAAAGAAGATGGTACTATAGGAGGCCGGGAAAGAGTGAGTGTTAGAGACTATCAGAACATTCTAATACACCTTTCTCGTGATGCTCACCTGATGGCCTTCCCGGGGAGTTCGAAGTCTCTTTCCTCTAGTTCTCTCTCGAAGTAGAATCGGAGCGTGAATGCAGCAAAGCAAGCTGAGGAGGCATCCACCCTATTATAGCAAAGGGCTTGACCACATCAGCCTCCTTCTCCCCCTTCCGTCGATCTTCTCCTTCTCCCCCTAGGCAAGAACCAATAAAAGAAAGAAAGCGTCGAGCTTTTCCTCTGATTCTAATCCGCAAACGCATTGTGCTTCTCCTCTTCCTCCTTTCTCAAAAAGTGGTTGGTGAGCCCTATTACATTCGAGTAGTTGGCTTAGAAAGCGGTTTGTCGAATGCGGTCCTTTAATCGCTCTTTCCTTTGGGCAGGCAGGAGGCATTGTGGACAGCGTGATATGATGCCGATGCAACCCATAGACTTATGTGAGGTTTTTGACGCATGGGGCATCGATTTCATCAGTCCATTCCCTAGGAGTCAGGGATTTGAGTGCATTCTGTTGGACGTAGATTACGTGAGTCGTTGGGTTGAGGCCATCCCCACCCGAACCGCAGATGTTAGGTCTGTTTGCATATTTTTGAGGAAGAATATCAGTTCATGGTTCGGGGTACCTCGAGTGTTGATATCTGATGAGGGGTCTCATTTCGTCAACGATAAGGTAAAATCCCTTGCTAGCGAGTTCAGCATAGACCATCGAGTTGCCACTCCATACCACCCTCAGACGAATGGTCTCGTTGAAGTGTCGAACATGGAGATCAAGACTATATTGCAGAAAGTTGTCCGCCCTGACCGAAAGGATTGGTCACAGCTTTTGGACTCGGTCTTGTGGGCATATCGGACGTCTTTCAAGACTCCTTTGGGTGCATCTCCCTTTCGCCTCGTTTATGGCAAGCCGTGCCATTTACCTGTTGAGCTGAGACATAGGTCACTTTGGGCAGTCAATGATATACCTTTGGATCCAGAGAGTATAGGAGATCAGAGGAGGGCAGAGTTAGCAGCCCTGGAGGAGCTTCGTGATACCGCCTTCTCAAAATGCCTACACTATAAAGAGAGAGTGAAGGAGTGGCATGATTCTCATATCAGTCACAAGCAGTTTGAGCCAGGACAGAGAGTATGGCTGTTTGATGCTAGGCTTCGTCTATTTCCAGGGAAGCTACAGAGCAAATGGAAGGGACCATATTTGATAAGAAAGGTACACGACAATGGGAGTATCGACATATCTGAGTTGTATTCTGAGAGTACCTTTCGAGTGAACGGCCAGCGGCTCAAGGCATATCTAGATCATGAGCCGCGTGCCGTTGATGTTACCCCGATTCACTTTGCGTGAGATGTGGTCTCTTGACTAAGCTTCATGTAGACAATATTTCAATGCAAATAGAGATAAGAGATAATTATACCTAAAGTGGTGCATGCTTTTATAAGTTGAGAGAATCCGACAAAGTACCTTCACTAACAAATATCAATATCCTGAAAAAGGAATGCATTTGTAACACGACTAACATTCTCATTTTTTGTACTTGAGGGATTCACAGCAATTTTGATATCTATAGGCATTGGCATCCCCTGTTCTGTCTGGAATTACATCAATGATTACAACGAAAATGCGATAACTATATAAATATCGCAGAAAGTAAAAACATAATAAAATAATTAAATGAATGCCACGATAAGCAAAAGCAAAGTATAATAGTTTGTGTTGGACCCGTTAGATGCATGTGTATAATATCTGCTAATATTACACCAAATCAAGTAACTTTGTATGATAAAAGTAGATTCTGATGTTAGGGCACTTCGTCACATTTAAGATCGAGGATGAGACGATAAGGACATTTTAGATTGAAAATAATAACTTGTGAGATTGATGAAATACTGATTGATTACTAAAATACGTGTATCAAATACCTTCCGATCAAATAACACTTCAAATCGAGAAGAAGATCATACCTAAAAAAGAGGGGCGACAACGAATCTGCGGCGGAGGGGAGATTTAGGGCACCACTGCTTTTGAGAATGGGAGATTTATGGCACGAATAAGAAGAGAAATGAGGTGGGAATGGGTGTAGCTAAGCATATATACATCTTAGAGGAGGATGGGGACGATGCTGACGAGGGGAACTGAGGCGGTGTCGATAAGGAGCATCAAGGCATCATCGACAAGGAGGACCGAGGTGGCATCGTGGATGAGAACAGAAGGGGGTATGGTTTAAAGAGGGAGTTAGGGCACCCGTAAGAAGAAAAATGTGGGCCCGTCCTATTTTATTTATATATTAAGTATTCTTGACATTAACAACTGTCAAATTTTTTGTACATTTCAATGTCTTCATTGCTAATGTCGTATATGTGGTCAATTTTGACCTTTTTCCATCAACACTTTATTTTGCAACCATAATCGACGTTTGCAAAAAATTAACATCGAATCTGGTAATTTTTGTTATAGTGACATTGAAATATATAGTAATGTAATTAAAAATTAGATTTTAATCTCTCAAATAAGCTAAGTTGTAACATTAAAAAATTCCAATACCTTGGGTTTTTTTGAAAATTGCAAATTACCTCATTATATAAACTCAAGATTGAGCAACGATTTATTCGTTGCTATTTCAAAATAGCAACGAATGAAAATATGTGTCGTTATTTCTCGTATACTTAGCGACAAATGCAAAGAGCCGTCACTATTTATAATATAAATAGCGACGAACAGATATAATCGTCGCTATATTAATGAGTTTCAATATATTATGACGAATTTACATAATTGTCGCTATTTAATCGTCGCGATAGCTATAATATGTTGTAGTGGACGAAGAGGAATTCTAACCTAAAATGCATATGGACAATGATGCCTGTGGATTGAGCCGAGCTCCAGATGATTGCCTCGATGGTGTGGCTATACCAGAGGCTGGTGATGAATCCCTGACCATCTTCTTTATTCTTTTATTTTAGATAATTATCATGGTAAAGCATAATGTCAATAGATGTAAATACAATATATCAGCATTATGCATGCATGTGTTAAATATAAATAATTAGCATGTATTTGTGCAAAAAGAAAAGAATAGAGAAAAAGAAAAAAGAAGGAGATACTTAGAATAAATACAGAGTGACCTGAACCCCAAGAAAAGACCAAGCATTGGCTTGATCGCCAAATAAAACAAGTAGAGAGAGATAGGGCCCACTCTACAATGTACATGTTATATGTAAATAAATAATTATTTTTGATAATAATAAAAATAAAATATTTTTTTCCTCCTTGTATATAATCGTAAAAATAAAAGAACAATTAAAAAATAGGGATATTTACACCCATAACCCTGAGTAATCTCGTAATTACCCCAGAAACCCTGCGAAAACACGAATTACATCGAAAACCCTGAATAATTGCTCCGTTTTACATACACGACCTTCCGTTACTCTGGTTCACTAACTCAACTAGATGGTTGAGTTAATCTAACCAATATACAATCTCACGGTCGGGATTGAACAAAAATAAAAAAGAAAGAAAAATAAAGAAAGGAGAGGAAAAGGTGGGTGACGAGAAGAGAGGGATTGCGGGCTCCGACCTCTCCTGGGGGAGGTTGTGGGCTCCGAACTGGAGTCTGGCAGGCCGGGTGGGCATTCCGAGCTTCGAACTGGGTGGGGGAGGGTGTGTAGGTGCATGCGTAGATGGCAGCGGGGGGCTTGGGTTTGACGGGCGTGGCGTGGTGGGGGGTGGGCTCCGAACTAGAAGGGGACTTGGGGGCGGCGCGCGGGTGATGCGGGCGGGGTGCGGATGGAGCTCGGCTGCCCCCGGGGGCGACACGGGGGGAGGGGGTCACTGGGGGGCGCGGATGGAGATCACCTGCCCAGGAGGAGGCAGGGCTCGTGCTTCGTGCGGCAGGGACGAGGCTCTCGTGGGGGTGGGGGGAGATGGAGCTCGCCTGCCCAGGAGGGTCGGCCATGGCTGCAAGGAGGAGGCGGGGGGTGGGGGGTAGAGGGTGGGTCTTGCAGAGGAGGCCACCCACGGGGGGGGGGGGGGGGGGGGGGGTCGTAAATGATGGAGCTTGCCTGCCCAGGAGGGTCGACCTTGGCTGCCAGGAGGAGGCGGGGGTGGGGGGTAGCGGACGGCGGGGGGGTGGGGGGGGGGAGGGGGTGTTGTTCCAGGAGGGTCGACCTTGGCTGCCAGGAGGAGGCGAGGGTGGGGGGTAGCGGACGGAGGGGGGGTGTTGTTCCAGGAGGGTCGGGCTTGCCTGCTTGTTGCCGGTCAGGGGAGGTCGGGGGCTGGCCTTGGTAGCGGGTGGGTCTTGTAGAGGATGCCTGGAGCTCGTGAGCTGGGGCCCGACGCCAGAGATGGAGCTCACGAGCTGGGGGCGGGGCTGGTAGATGGAGCTCGCCAGCGCGGGGGAGGAGGTGCTGGAGCTCGCGATCTGTGAGCGGAGGCGTGGGGAGGAGCGGGATAGGTTGCCGGGGAGAGAGCGGGTCAGCTTTCCTAATGGAGGGAGACATGATTTTCTTTGATTTAAAGCATGGCACCATGTTATAAATATGGTGTGTTTCGAAGGGTAAAATGGTCAACATAAGATTTTTTCCGTCAAAGTTAACGGATAATCAAGACGGAACTTGACATAGGGTTATGCCATGTAAAGGTTAAGCATTATTCAGGGTCCTGGGTGTAATTCGTTATTATAGAAGGTTTCCGGGGTAATTACGATACTACTCAGGGTTATGGGTGTAAATATCCATAAAAAATATAAATATACATAAAATTCTCTCTCCCTCGTACATAATACATGTATATATGTTTTCTTCTTTATTTATTATATACCTGTAAATAAATAACAAAAATAAAATAAAAATGATTGTGTACTCCAAAAATTATGTTGTAAATAAAATATAAAATTTGGGATATTTCTGTAAAAATAATAAAATAAAAATAATTGTACAAAATACATAGGTATATTATACTAATACAAAATACACTATATTGTATATAGAGTAAATTATTTTTTCTAAAAAATAATTAAAAATTACAAAAAAATAGTTTGAAAAGCAACAAACTTTTTTCATTTCATAAACCTTTTCATTTCAAATCATTTATTATATTTTATTTAATTTATAAGTATTTTGTATATTCAATTTTTCTGATTGGTCCACGTCCTGTTGTTGACCCGAGTCAATGCCCTATTCCAAGGCTTGACCTGACCCGATCTTTTTGTCGGACCTTTTTCTCCAAATTTTTCCGGTCGGGTCATGCATCCCCTTGCCCCGATTCTTCACCAGTGGTCTCCCCTTGGATCCAGCACCCTCAGGGATCCCTAGGAAGGCACATATCTTCCTAGGGTTACGTGCCCCTTCCCGATTCCTCCAGCTTCCTGGGAATCCTATGAAGTCTCTCATCCACCTCCCAGGAGCGGTAGCTCGTACCTCGCTCCCTTCTCGACCCCTAGCCACCTCCAACTGAGTGACAGTTACTCTGAGTGTAACACCCCGCAATTTTTGATTTTCCTGAAGTCTTGAAACCTATTCAATATTATACTCAAAAGAAGAGTCTCGTCGCAAACTTTCCAACGAGTCCAAAAATGCGTAATTCTGAGTTCGGATGTGGGAGATATGCCTGTTTTAGTCAAGAGGGGTCATGGATTTTGAGGGGATTAATGGTTACAGGATTAGATAAGTTAAATACGAATTTAGGGCTATTTTAGGGATCCTTAAAGTAGGGTTTAGGTGCTCACCTATATTAAGACCCCCATCCTTCATCTCCCCTCATTCCCACTTCTTTCCAAATCCTAATCTATCTTTTTCTTCCTCCACAAGTCATTCTCTTATCCATTATCCCCCTCCTCCGTCAGAGAATCAAGGAGAGAACGGTGCCACCACCATTATCAAAAGCTCTCGAAGCCACGTAGCTTCACGACAAGAAGAAGACGAGGAGGGCCATCGCAAGGGAAAAGCAACCCTCTCATCAGATTTATGATCGGGCGTTCGAGCACGAGGATCAAAGGCGTGCACGAGTATAGGTAACAGATCTTGACTTTCTATCTTTGATTTTCGCATATCTCGCTATTAGAGGTAGTTGTTTTAGGGGTTGATTGTTCGGTCTTGATCCTACCCCATGGATCACCCTTTTGCTGTTGGTACATCAAGATCTTCCTTACAAAATTGCTTCCTTGCTATATTAAAAAAAGGGAGGGGGGAGGTACGTCGATTGCAACTAAGTTGACCTGGTATTAAGATCTGACGTGACTTGATCGTTACCGAGATATATGGATGTTATTTGTTGGATGCACGTTGGTTTGGATTTATGATAAGGACGTAAGAAGTAACACGTTTTGACTTGTCGATGAACCATAATTGTGTTTTGGCTAAATGTTTTCTTTTGAACATGACGTTTCTGCATAAATTCGTAGTGATATAATATGGTGTGTTGATCCAAATAAAGTTGAACTTGTGTTAGTGATGCCTTTAGAAATGTGGTTACATAATTTCGAATGATCCAAATTTTTACTCGTTAATAAGAGGGTGATTTGCACTTAGGCCCCTCTTCTTTTCGCATTTATAGTGTAGTCCTGTAAATATTTTATCTAGTTGTTTTTAATTAGGATAAATTGCATGTAGGATCTTGTGCTTATTTTATTTGCAATTTAGTCCCTGTTTATGTGGAACACGTGTATCGACACGTGATGTGTGGAACTTTTACATTACGTACCCTGTGGTTTTGAGTTGTTACTGAGTACAATTTTATAAATAGGAATTACATTTTAGTCCCTTGAATGTGAATCACGTGCATGCCTCATGTTTTTGTGGGCTTTTTGCAAAAGTGTTCCCGAGCTTTTTAGTCTTGTTATCTATTCATCCCTGAAACTATGTTTTCTTGCACCTAGGTCCCTATGTACTGTGTGTATTTTAGTGGTTGAATAAAATATCAAATAAACTCTAAATCAAGTGAAATTTGGACACCTGGCTCCTGCCACTGTGTAAAACTTTCACTAATTTTTTGGAACATTTTTATTGCTTTTTGTTATTTTTAAAAATTCAAAAACCTTCATTTTTGCTACTGTTTGGAATGTATAATCAACTAAAAATATAAAAATTCATCTAAAAATTCCAAAAAAATTAGGGCTTGTGTGTTTTGTTGTTTTTGAGTTTCTGTCCAGTTTTTCTGTCATTTGGATTTATAAAACCCCTAAAAATGACAAAACCCTAAAAATATTATTAAAATTCTTAAAAATTCTATAAAATAAAAAATGCAAACTCTTTTTCTGTAGCTTAATTTTTGTATATAGTTTTCATAAAAATTGTCTCTAGATTTTTAAAGGCTAATTACATATTTTTAATTAGCCTTTAAAGTCTGGCTGCACATTAACTCACTGTTTTTCCTTTTTTGATTTTTATAAAATCAATTAAAAATCATAAAATATTGAGAAAATTACCAAAAACACTTAAAAATATAAAAAATACAAAAACAATTTTATTTGAATTTTCTGATCATTTTTGGTTGTTTAATAAATTGTGGTTTGCTTGCTTTTAACCTTTTTCGTATATATCCTTTATAATTAAAAATACAAAAAATTTAAAAATACATAAAAACCATCAAAAAATATTTTATCTTTTTATTCTTATCTTTAGACTACTTCGTAGGCTCTTTTGAGCCAATCCGTGCTCCTTGAGTTCGACCCTGGTCGCTATTCTAGGTTAAATAAATAGCGAAGAGGCGAGGGCCGAGGACCGAGGCAGCTTTTTCGGAAGCCGAAGCAACCGCAGAAGTCGGAGGCAGCTTCTTTTCTGCATAGAGCCGCAGTAGAGCGCGAGGAGTCGAGTAGGAGTGCGGGAGCCACGGAATAGCCGCATAGATAGCCGTAGAGTAGCTTAGATTTATTTTCTGCAGAACATTCATTTGTAATAATAGAGGGACAGACTTGGACTCTCTGGGTGATTTATCGGGGTCTGTTTCGCTGAGCACCGGTGTGCTCGGGGGGCCTCACCGCGGTTTTTTGCCGGTTTTGATTTTTCTGCATTTTTTTACTACTTATCTGATTCACGTAGTTTTGGCCTTAGCTTAGGATTTTCTCTAATTGTGACGTAATTAATTAGGATCCAAACCTTAATTATCTGCCTGCACCTATAGATCGTTAACTGGACCTAATTAATTAAATCACAAGAAAAAACCGGATTAATTAGACTCTAGTCCACGTGCCTTGAGGAGTCACATACAATGCGTGCAGGATCCATTGTGGTGGACACAGAGTGGCTCCCAAGATAGGATTCCGGACTTAGGTTTGATCACCCGGCTACTGTGCTTTCTGTGTAGAAATTGCTCTGTCTAAGGACAGATTCTCGTGCATCATATATGTAGTTTACTTTCAGTCTTTCTTGTTGTACACGGATCACTCTGCATGTAGACTGCTGGAGTCAGGTACGCATCTCTTACTCTACATGCATCATCGTGTTTGATCGCGCAACGGCTTTTTCGTCTTCTCCTCCCTATTTTCGAACTTAAATAATAAGGAGAATATAAAAAATCGTTAAGCGTTGTTTGATCTGAAAAATATCTAAAAAAACTATAAAATTGGGATTGTTAATCAAACTTGATCCTAGAAGACACTTCACTAAAAAATTTGTCTTGGGAGAGCAATCCCCTCCTTGTCTGGTTTGGATGAGCGAGAGAGATACCCGCACCCTAGGCTAGAGTCATATCCAATTTCTTGACAGACTACCGTTTATACGGGACACTCTGTTAAGAGTATTGGATCCCTATCAGCTCTCTTAATCGCTTTGAAAGACTGTTTGATCACCTAATAAAATTTACAAGATAAAAGACCGAACCTTTACAGTCTTCAGCTCTGCGTGCGTAGGTGAATCAGGGGTTTGCTTGACCAATCTTGTTTGCTTTTCTAGGTCCCATCCTCTTTCTTCTCGACCCTCTTTCCAATCATCTTTCTCCCACCCACCCTCCCTTCAATTCTCTTCTTCCCCCTGTCTATCCTGGGATGATGGATTGCACTCCTTTCGTGCCGACTCTTGCGGCTTTCCCTTCTTATCCCCATCATCCTCGTTCACTCTCGTCTGAGGTCGGATCTTCGACCGACCTTCCATATTCTCCTTCCTTCCATTCTTCTAGGCATGTTGTGCTAGCTGTCCGTGGAGATCAGACTGAGCAGATGTGAGACCCGGATGATTTTTTGATGGGATGAGAGAGCACTCCATACGTGACCGTCGAGAGCAGATGCAAGTTTCAGATACCTCCTACACTAGGATGATAGATGACCAGATACAGCAGGGAGCTGAGTCAGCTTCTACATTCGGTCCATTCATTCTGGATTTGGAGTTCATTCAGAGTCTGCCAATGTTTTCAGGAGAGGTGTACGATGAGCCGTATGTTCACCTATTAAAGTTTGAGGAGTTCTGTAGCATCCAGACATATTTAGATACCACTGCAGGGGAGCTGATGCTGAAGACCTTCCCATTTACACTTCAGGACAGAGCCATGAGATGGCACAGACGATTGGGAAGGAGATTCGCTACGTGGGGAGAGCTACGTCGAGACTTTCTACACATATATTATCCCAAACGTAGAGCAGATATGATGCGGTCTTTTATCATGGATTATTCAGTAGACCCCCAGGAGCCAGTGCATGATGCATGACTGATGTTTCTTGACCTCTTGAGGAGATTCCCCGATCACAGACTTTCACCGACAGACCTCAACGAAATCTCCATGAGGGGGATGACCGCCGATCAGATAGCACTGGTCGTGACCTCCTGTGGCGGTTCACCCGCAGTTCCGACATTGAGTTACTTGATGCCATCTCGAGATTACTTTCACAGAGCCCATCTTCACGAGATGTCGTAGTCGGGAAAGACATGAGGATATTGCAGTACCAGTTGGGTGTACAATACTTCATGAGGATACAGTTTCTACACACCCGATCGAGGACTTGGATTCTGCTGCAGCACAGATGATAGAGGAGATGACTACCACAGTAGAGGTTCTGACCCAGAGTTTACTCGAGTTCTCATTGGTCTTCTAGTTAGAGTTCGAGTCAGCCCCAATGTTTTCAGTCGACGAGTCTTAGATATCAGATCTTCTGATATTCTAGGAGATGGAGGAGCCCCCGCTACTACAGCCATCGATCCAGCCATTTTAGTATCCAGTTCCAGAATACTCAGCTTCTATTTCGCAGAGATACTTCTCGGATCTAGACAGATACCATCACATATTCCATCATCCACAGCTCAATATGGGATACTAGCTTGGGATGACTGATATAGATACTCCCGTATTCGAGCCTTTTGTCCTCCACTTTAATGAGATAAATCCATACTATGAGGACCAGATGATAGCCAGCACTGCCGCAGAGCGAGGATCAGTTGCAACCACATTACCAGCCTTCGCGATGTTGACCAGTACCTTTTCCTGCTTCCGGATTGACCATACACAAACTTCAGAGGATGATGAATCCTGGTGCACAGAGTGGGTGCTTGACAGCAGCACAGATGCCCTGATAGATCCTGATCCTCTATTTCCCACCGATGATCTTGCATTCCTCCCCGAGGGTTATCTGCGGGAGAATGCCATACACGATGTGTACTTGGTTTCACCTTCTGAGCGTGTATCCGATCTGGCGGATCACGAAACCGGGTCTTCTGATCTTTCTGATTCAGAGTTTTCTCACCTCGACGACCCTCGCGAGGATGAATCGATCTCTGAGATATTCGATGATCTATCTGATTACTCTCCATTATATGCATCGGATATCAGTTTTCGTAGGGAGACTCCTGATCTTGATTTTTCACTCTTTTTTGAGACACTGAATGACGTGGAGGATTCCATGACCGATCCATCCTTCTCCACGTTTGATTTCTTCGGCTCTACATTTCCACTCTAGTCTGATCCTGAGCCGATGATTTCATTGGTGCTACTAGATCCCGATCACATATTCCCATATCCTTGGTCGATAGCAGACACCCGCTTGATTGCCTACCTGGGTGTCAGTTCTTACATTGTTGACTTCGTCATTGTACTCATACCGAGATTGCAATGATAGTATGGCATTCACCTTACAGATATCATCCTGAACCTTGATACAACCTTATCCTAGCCTTTGCGCCCAGCTAGGGGCGTAAAATCAAGCGCTCGTTGAGAGGCACCTCAACATTGTATCCTTTTGTATATACATGTTTAATCTTGGTTTGATCGTTCTTTCCTCCGTATTTGTTTTCACCCCAGGTCTCGTATAGGATTATCTTTGCTATACTTAGGATATACCTCATCCTAAGTATAGGGGGTGGAAACACCGAGTTGTTCATATCGTTCTGTTTCATTACTCCTGTCGTTGCATATACTTAAGGATTTTACACCTTAAGTATAGGGGGGAGTTGATGAATACCCATTCATCACTCTTTATTCTTTTATTTTAGCTACAAAACCTATGCAAAAACACATGTATATTCTTGTAAATAGCAATAATTATCATATAGCATGCATTGTGTAAATATGCATAATTAGCATGTTTTTGTGCATAAGTAAAAGAATAAAGAAATAAAAGAAAAAGAGGGAGATATTTAGAATAAATATTGAGCGACCTAATCCCAAGGGAGGGCTCAACTTGTGCCTGACCGCAAAAGAATCCAAGTAGAGAGAAATAGGGAAGCTCATGTGTGTGTACATATACCTATATATAAATAAAATCATTTTCCTCTTATTCAAAATAAAAATGTGTGCTTATTTATTTGTATATATTTGTAAATATAAAAATAAATTAAAATAAAAATCAGAAAAATCAAAATAAAATAAAAAATAAAAAAACCACTTTGTATATATACCATGTATGTATATAAATAAAAGTATTTATTTCACCCTTGTAAATAAATAATAAAAATAAAATAAATATACCCCTTTATTCCAAATTCTATTCTATAAATAAATAAAATATAAAATGTGAATAATTGTATAAAAATAAATAAAATATAAATATACCCCTTTATTCCAAATTCTATACCACTTAGTGATTTTTATTTATTTTTTTGAAAAATAAATAAGGTATTTACATTATATTATTATATGTTGGTATATACATAAAAGGAATTTTGATTTTTATTTTTAATTATTTATTTTTATACCATTATTCCAATTTTAAATTTTATTTATTTACAAAATAAAATTTGGAATAATAAGGTATTTTTATTTTATTTTTATGATGCATTTACATTGAGTAACTAAATAAGGTTATATACAAGATGGAAATTGATTTTTATTATTTTTCTTTTTATTTTATTTTTCTTTTTCTGATTTTTATTTTATTTATTTACACCATGAAATGTGGTATATAGAAATATTTTTATTTTATTTTTATTAATTTTTACAAGGAGAAAATAAATAGGTATGTTTTTCTATATACATGATATATATACATTGATGAGAAAGGTTGATTTTTATTTTTATTTTCCTCATTTTTATTTTAGTTTAATTTTTATAAATATGTACAAAATATAAGAAACACTTTTAATTTTTATTTTGAGGAAAATAAATTTTATTTATTTACATAGGGGTATGTACATGTATGAATGGACTTATCTCTCTCTACTTTGGTTCTTTTGCGGTCAGGCCCATGTTGAGCCCTCCCTTGGTATTAGGTCACTCAATATTTATTCTAAATATTTCCCTATTTTTCTTGTGTTTCTTTATTCCTTTATTTTGGCACAAAAATTCTAATTATGCATATTTACAAGATCCATGTGTTTTGGCAATTTATGATATCTACACGTATTTACATGGTGTTTTGCTCAAGTTTCTAACTAAAATAAAGGAATAAAGAGTGATGAATTGGGATTCATCACCCCCTATACTTTACTTTTGCTAGTCCCTTAGCAAACACTTATTTGAAAAAGAAGTGCAAAAGAGAAAGAAAAAGAAAAAGAGGAGAAATCAAGGTTGATTATTAAACTTTCCTTCATTAAATTGAAATATGGAGCTCGGTCAAACCTTTGGATTATTAATTTGTCGGAACCTTATTTGGACTTAAGCTTAAAACTTAACAGCCTCTAAGTTCCACCAAGCTATGGTCAAGACTCCTCAATAAACCAGATCAGAACAAGTCTACATACACAAACTCTAATGACCATGAATCTTTCCTTGTATGGTGTAAGTGATATGTAGCTCCCCACCTCAGAAGTAACAAAGAAACAACCTCCATCAACCCGGTAACTCTAGTGCCTTGATCTAGTAACTCTTTCCTCGAGAAGCAGGGTATTCCCTTCTAAGTTCAAGTGCAACCGGCTCAAGAAGAGGGGGAATAAGAGAATGGACCATGGCCAGTGTAGACATGTATCCTTGCAAGCTCTAACCAGTGTAGCTGAGTCTCCCGCTGCAAGCTTCATGAGATGGCATGTATACCATAATCTTTTGCTTTATTTGACTATATACACTCTGGTGGGATTATTAAATTTTCAATCCGACCCACCACTTTTTTGGAGTTCTTTTCTATTTGCACATTTTTTTGTGTGCATCTGTACAACATATCTACATGGTGCAACATCTATACAAGGATTTTTTCCTCTTGAGCCAGTAGACTATCCCTCTTTTGAAGCTTTATTGCAACCCACGGCTTCTATCTTTAGACTTCATAACCACCAGACCAACTTGAGACGCACTTCCTTCACTATAAGAAGAAGACAGGTTCCGCCTAGAAGTATTACCCTCATATGCTACCCCAAGCCGAAGGAAACTGCATCCTCACCACCTCATCCGTGGAGAGCTAGGTGCAAAGTGCTGGTGCAAGTAAAGCCATTGTCTCTGAGAGTCATGCGTGTGTCGTTAAGTGCTCTACTTAGGCTCATCAAGATGACATATGCTCATAGCCTAGTGGACTCAAAGAATTAAGTCCCAAATGGACTTGAAAAGTCTCAATCCTAAGCCCTATAAGGTTCCTCTTATTCTTAGGTGGATTAAGGTCTTAACCAAGCTCCATTTGTCAATTTAATTCCAGGCCAGTTTAAATGTCAAGTTTGATTTAGGAAAAACTGTGCAAATATTAACAAAGATGCTATTTACAAATATTTAGAAATGTGCAAAATTTTTGAAAAATGTTTGAAAACATGGATGTATGCATGAATGCGAAGTTTTGCAAAATATTTACAAAAATTTACACAAGGTTTTTGCAAACTTTTTGTTTTCCAAACATTTTACAAAAATTTTGTACTATATACATAGATTTTGATATGAAAATATTTACAAGCTATTTACACAAAAAGATTTTACAATCATTTGTACAAAAATAATTTTATACCTAAATAGGTATGTGCAAGAAGAATTTTATATACAAGGGAAAATTTTTTAATTTTTATGGATTTTCGGGTTTTTAGCCATTTTTATTTATTAACACACTCACGCAAAGTACAAGTTATGGCTAAAGTATATATGGAATATATACACCCCCCCATACTTAGCTCGAACGATGTCCTCAGAGTGATCAAGAGCGATGAAGAAGACATAACTCGTGCTTAGTATTGGGAAGTGAAAAGGAATGGCTATATACAAAGACGAATCAAAGAATAGAATGAAGAGGACTCGGTGTTTCCTCCTATACTTAGGATTAAATAATCCTAAGTCCGAATGGAAGGATGTACAGAGTCTACCCCCCCCCCCCATACTTAGGGTGAAATATCCCTAAGTATTGGAAGCAAAACAGGGGTGGAAAGAATCAATAGAATACCCGAATGTCCTACATCCCCCCTATACTTAGGGTAAAGTACACCCTAAGTATAGCATAATCATAAGATGAGAAAAGAGGACTAAAGAATAGAGTGAAATGGACAACTGGATCTATACAAGTCGAAAGAACAGTGATAATTAGGCGTGAGATGCAATAGATGTGAGTCAAGAGACCACATCTCATGCAAAGTGAATAGGGGCAACATCAATGACTCGCGGCTCATGATCTAGATATGGCTTGAGCTGCTGGCCGTTCACTCGAAAGGTAGCATCAGAAGACAACTCAGATATATCAATACTCACATTGTCATGCACCTTTCTAACCAGATAAGGTCCCTTCCATTTGCTCTGTAGCTTCCCTGGAAATAGACGAAGCCTAGCATAAAACAACCATACTCTCTGTCTTGGCTCAAACTGCTTGTGGCTGATATGAGAATCATGCCACTCCTTCACTCTCTCCTTATAATGTAGGTTGTTTGAGAAGGCGGAATCACGAAGCTCCTCCAGGGCTGCTAACTCTGCCCTCCTCTGATCTCCTACACTCTCTGGATCCAAAAGTATATCAGTGACTGCCCAAAGTGACATATGTCTCAGCTCAACAGGTAAATGGTACGGCTTGCCATAAACGAGGCGAAAGGGAGATGTACCCAAAGGAGTCTTGAAAGACGTCCGATATGCCCACAAGACCGAGTCCAAAAGCTGTGACCAATCCTTTCGGTCAGGGCGGACGACTTTCTGCAATATAGTCTTGATCTCCATGTTCGACACTTCAGCAAGACCATTCATTTGAGGATGGTATGGAGTGGCAACTCGATGGTCTATGCTGAACTTGCTAGCAAGGGCCTTTACCTTGTCGTTGACGAAATGAGACCCCCCGTCAGATATCAACACTCGAGGTACCCCGAACTGTGAAATGATATTCTTCCTCAAAAATCTGCAAACAGTCCTAGCATCTGCGGTTCGGGCAGGGATGACCTCAACCCAACGACTCACATAATCCACGGCCAACAGAATGTACTCAAATCCCTGACTCCTAGGGAATGGACCCATGAAATCGATGCCCCATGCGTCAGAAACCTCACAGAAGTATATGGGCTGCATCGACACCATATCACGCTGTCCACAAGTGGCCATCCTCTGACAGTCAGTACACCTCTTCACGAACTCATCAGAGTCCTTGAAGAGAGTAGGCTACCATAGGCCGGATTGGAGCACTTTCTGTGCCATTCTCCTCCCTGAGTGATGTCCTCCTGCCTCGAGCTTGTGACAGTAGGTAAGGACGCTGTGGTGCTTCTCCTGAGGAATGCACCTACGCCAGATACTATCCCCTCCCTCGTGGTAAAGGACGGGATCCTCCCAATGGTAAAACTTGGCCTTCGCGAGGAAGGTCTCAAGTTTCTGCCTGGGCCAATCTTATGGAACTTTCTTTGCGACAAGATAGTTCACAATATCAGCATACCATGGGAGTGAGGCGATAGCAAGGATCGCATCATCTGGGAAGGTCTCACAAATAGGGTCAATCTGCTCAGAATCTTCAAGATACTCCAATCGGGAGAGATGATCCGCCACCACATTCTTGAGTCAAGGCTTATCCTTAATCTCTATATCAAATTCCTGGAGTAGAAGGATCCATTTGGTCAATCTAGCTTTGGCATCCTTATTTGCCATGAGGTACCTGATGGTGGTATGATCAGTGTATATGGTCACTCTAGATCCAATGATGTACGATCTGAATTTATCTAGGGCGAAGACTACGGCTAGCATTTCCTTCTCTGTGACGGTATAGTTCCGCTGCGCGACATCCAATGTACGGCTAGCGTAGTGAATGGCAAATGGGACTCCATCCCTCCTCTGTCCCAGCACGGCTCCTACGGCAAAATCAGAAGCGTCCGTCATGATCTCGAATGGAAGATACCAATCAGGTGACTGGAGAACAGGAGACTCTATAACACAGCTCTTGAGAGT
Organism: Ottelia alismoides; assembly: GCA_037367405.1. Lineage (NCBI taxonomy): Eukaryota > Viridiplantae > Streptophyta > Magnoliopsida > Alismatales > Hydrocharitaceae > Ottelia > Ottelia alismoides. Next base: position 801,036 of record JAZKJV010007550.1, on the reverse strand, counting down.
CTCAAACGACAATAGACACTTATCATCTACAAGGAACTCGGTGTCTTTCGTTAATAGATTAGTCAACGGTTGGACAATCCTGCAGAAATCATGAATGAAGCGTCGGTAGAAACCGGCGTGCCCCAGAAAAGACCGTAACTGTCGCAAGTTGGACGGTGGATCGAGTTTTCTAATGGCATCCACCTTGGCCGGATCAACCTCCATGCCCCTGTTGGTGATGATGTGACCAAGCACCGTCCCTTGAGTCACCATGAAGTGACTCTTCTCCCAAGACAACACTAGGTGAACCTCTATGCATCGCTGAAGGACTCAGTCTAGGCAGTCAAGACAAGAATCGAATCTGTCACCGTAGACCGAGAAATCATCCATGAAGGCCTCCAAGCACTCCCCCACCATGTCCGAAAAGATGGACAGCATGCATCTCTGGAATGTCGCCGGAGCGTTACACAATCCAAATGGCATGCGTCTGAAAGCATATGTCCCGAAGGGACAAGTGAAGGTGGTCTTGTCCTGGTCCTTGGGCACGATGGCCACCTGATTATAGCCGGAGTACCCATCCAAGAAACAATAATGGCTCTTCCCTGCCAGCCTCTCAATAATCTGATCAATAAAGGGCAGGGGAAATGATCCTTCTTGGTGGCATGATTCAGTCGTCTGTAATCCATACAAACCCGCCAAGAAGTGGGTACCCGGGTAGCGATATCCTCTCCAGACTCCGTGACAACTGTAGTGATGCCCGTCTTCTTGGGCACCACATGCAACGGACTGACCCACTTGGAGTCGGAGATGGGGTAGATAAAATCAGCGCTCCACCACTTCGAAATCTCCTTCATGACAACATCTCTAAGATTCGGGTTCAGACGCCGCTGGAACTCACGCGACGGCTTTGCCTCATCCTCGAGATAGATGTGGTGAGAGCACAGAGCCGGACTAATCCCTTGGAGATCGGCTACACTCCATCCTATAGCCTTGCGGTTCTTTTCAAGAACCCCCATCAGACGGGATTCTTGCTCTCCAGTCAAATCAGCGGAGATAATGACTGGGTACATCTCATGCTCACCCGCAAGGAACCTATACTTCAGCGATGCTAATAGCGGATTCAGCTCTGGACAAGTCGGTGCTGGTAAATATGGCTTCTGAAGAATCCAAGTGTATGCTGCCAAATCTGCATGGGAGAATGAGAACTCTCGCTCACAAACTGGATCTGGAGAAGGCTGCTCAATCGGTCTGTCTTTGCTCTGCTCAGAATCAACCTTCTCTCTAGTTGTAGGCTCAGTGGAAGTCAGACATGGTGTCAAATCATCAAACTCTACCCAATCGGTATCTGACTCCGAGGGATCATACTCACAAAAATCTGTATCGCGACCAAGAACCGAATCTGCTGCCGAAAAAATATCCTGGACCAGGAATGCACTCTCCAAGCTCTCCTCTACTGACGTCTCAGCATCAGCGAACTCTGAAGGTGAGAGGATGGCTTGTGCGACTGGATCTGCCCAAACTGCCTCATCATCTGTAATCACGAAGTCACAGTCCTGGTGGATGTCTCGCCCTGCCTCTGTCATCTGCTCTGAATCTGTGGTCGGCTCTGAGCAATCTGAATCTCTAGCTCTAGCCTCCTCGACCGTCTCTATTTGTGTACTCTCGCCCTCGATGCAAAAGTACACCTTCCCTCTATCATGGTTGAACACTGCCTTGGCTGTGGCCAAGAACGAGCATCCTAAAATGATGGGGGCATCGGTCACTAACTCAGGGATCTCCCTGTCCAACACAACGAAGTCCACGGAGAATTTCAGGCCATGAATTGTGACAACAACGTTCTTCAGCAACCCCTTCGGCCTCTTGACTGATCGATCAGCAAACTGAAGGACTGTCCTGCTCTGTCGAAGAGTGCCCAACTCGAAGTGGTCGAGAAGGGCTACCGGAAGTAGGTTGATCGAAGAACCACTGTCTAATAGAGTGTGGTCGAACCTCTGCTCATGAATGTGGCATATAACATACGGGGCTCCTGCATCTGGACTCTTGGCTGGAAGACGGTTCTGTATTGCGAAACACGTGGCTCTGGTAAGCACATGGATCTCAGACTGATGGTTCCTCCTCTTCCTCCTAACTGTGGTCCTGTCTCTGAGTGATCTCTGTAGTAGAGGGATGTGCTCCAAGGCCTCCTGTAGAGTCAACTGAATATGAAATCGATCTATCATCTGCTGACTGAACTCTATCTGATGACTCTTTTTGGGATTTTCTATTTTCTTCCCCTTTGCCATGTGAAGTGCTCATTGAAAGGGGATCACAGGGTCCTTCTCAGATGAAGGATTAGGAGAGGGTCTGGCATGCTCATGAACAACAGAATCCACACAAACATAATCAATCAACACATGTGGATCTGAAAATAACATACCCTTTCCTTTATTTCTAGAAATGTCCTGAGATACATGTACAAATAGAAGGACAACAGGATTAGCAGAAGTAATGGTGGCCCCAGTACCACCCTCAGCATGTCTCGCGACATCAGTACCGCACTCTGGCTCAGCAGCTGTGGTGGCGTCAGTAGCACCTCCTCGAACTAGTGAAGCGACGGCCTCAGTACCGTCAGCTGGATCAACTTCCATGGTGGAATCAGTACCACCGTCATCATCTCTCGTGGCCTCAGTACCGCGCTCCTCCTCGTCTAGCGCTCCTAGAGTGGCGTGGGATCGTCGCTCAGACGAGGCACCACCTGCTGGCATCCTACCGCTCCTAAGTGTGACAAAATCAGCATCAATTATGTATGCAGACAAATCACCAAAAGAATCACTAAGAGTGGTAATCTCTGTGAACTCTACCTGCTCAGACTTCCTCTTCAGGTTGTTCGGGTTCGGCTCTATCTCTGCAGGAATGGCGGCCTTCCCTCTCACAATGTCCCGCATCTCCTGGTGGAAATCATCCATCTCCCCTCTAAATGTATCATGCTGCTCAGTCATGAGGCGGGCTAGGTCGTCCAAGGAAGGGTTCTCATAGGCTGTCCCATGAGAACTTGACGGGTGGCCTCGCTGGTAGTGAGGTTGTTGCTGTTGAGGCGGGTGAGAGGGGTACTGCTGTGGGTGATGCTGCGGCTGATGAGGCTGATCACGCCTCTAAGAATGTCCCTGCTGATAGGGACGAGGACCATACTGGGATGACTGTTGCTGCTGTACTGAGGGTCGGGGCTGCTGGTGCTGCTCATGCTGATGGCCGTACTGGCCACCCTGAACTGGAGGCTGCTGCTGGGAACTGGCACCTATGGCCGATCAACAGAATATGGGATGGTCTAGTCGGATACCGGGCTGGGGTCGGTCGTACCAGATCCCGTTGACATCCATCAACGATTCCGGCTCGTAGGGGGAGTACTGCCAGAGGCTGATCCGGCTGGTATACCACCATCTGAGTGTCTGGGGATGGTGGTGTCTGGTAGTATGGTTGTGGCTGCTCGTACGGCTCCGCCTGTACAAGGTGAACCTGTCTAGGCTGTGTGGAGCGCTGGGACAAACTGCCATTGCTGCTCAGATCTCCTCGTGCTTGAAGACGGGGCTGAGAAGCCGTCTGTGCCTCCTGGAGACACATGACATGTATCTTCAGGTCACTCAACAACTGTGCCATCTGCTCCATCTGCGATATGCTCTGGCACGGCTTCTTCTCGATCAGCTCCATCCGGTCCAGCTTCTCACTGATAATGCCCATGTCGGCGGCTGTGGACTCGGCCTGTGCGGCTGCCGCTGACGAAGTGGAAGGACCGACGTCGACTCGTGCTATCCTCTAAAACTGCACGGTCTGTGGATGAGGGCGTCCCTGGGTGTTGAGTCAGGTCTGGGACATTACTGTATAGTTCTCGGCCATCTCCTCGTAGATGACCCAGACCTAATCTTCATCCTTGGCGAAGTAGGAACCGCCACAAGAAGCGTTCACCATGCCTGCAGCTCTGGTGTCAACCCGCAGAAGAAGCTCTGAATTAGGTTCAGCTTCGTGATGTCATGGTGCGGGCATCGGTCAGTAAGATCACGGAACCTCTCCCATGCCTCGTGCAACTGCTCGTTGGGGAGCATGGAGAAGTTGCTGATAAGGGCCCTCGCTGCGTTCGTCCGCCCGAGTGGATAGTACTTGTTCAAGTACTCGGTGCGGAGCTACTCTCATGTGTAAACAAACTTCTCCAGATGCTTCAGCCAGATGGCTGCTCTATCTGCTAGTGAAAAGGAGAAGACGATCATCCGTATGGTATCCTCGTCCACCTGTCTGTCGTGGAAGGTGCCACAGACCATCAGAAACTCCAGGAGATGTAGATGGGGCTCCTCGGTGGCGAGCCCATGGAAGCGGGGAAGGAGATGAAGTGTATTCGTGGATATTGAAGTCCCCCACGATGGCCGGAAGAACTGCCCACCGGCGCGTCAGTGTCGATCCGGGGTTGTGCAACTCTCGCATCGATCTCGGCTGCTCTACTGCTACTGCTACCGGCTGCTCTGGTCCCACTGGCTGATCTGGACCCCTACGTCCATCGGCTCGCGGGTGGTCTGTTGTGGCTCTCAGTCTCTTCATCTCTCTCCTCAACCCCATCATGAAAGTCCCCTGCTCCCGAATATGTCGCTGCATAGTCTCGAGGGAAGCTATCATGGTGGTGTTGATCGCACCCTGGTCCAGAACATATGTGGTCGTCTCTGGCCTCGGACCATCGGTGCGCTCCTCGCTGCAGGACATGGTCTCTGCAAAGGCAAAAGACCCAAACTCAGGTGCCAAAATATCATCAGTCTGCTGTCTCGCATCTGGGCATTGGCATCTCAGGTATAGAAGAAGGGTGGTCAAGGGGGAACAGGACGGAATCGAACTCGGGTTCGGAGAGCGGGTCTGAGCTCTAGCGAACCAACCTAGATGAACAGGCTGGAGTCCGGTCAAGAAGTGCAGCCAGAGGCTGCCTAAGGGATCTCCTGCCCATCATCTCGATCTGGCGAGTCTGGCGGATGAGATCAGGAAACAAACAAGATGAGCAAACGAACCACGAATTCACCTATTCCAAGCTGAGCTGAAGACCGTAAGAGTTCGGTCGATTATCTTGTCAATTTTATTTAGGTGATCATGTCAGGATATCAGAGCGGTTACGTGACCTGGTAGGAATCCAATCCGCCAACCATACTGTCCCATATAAAAGGCCAGTAGTCTGATCGGGGCTCGGATGTGGCTCTATCCTAGTATGCGGGTCGCTCTCTCGCGCAATCAAAGCAGACAATGAGGGGGTTGCTCTCTCCAAGACAGATTTTTAGGTGAAGTGTCTTTTAGGATCATGTTTGTTTAGCCGTCTCAATTTTATAGTTTTTTCTTTTTAGGTATTTTTCATATAAAAACAACGCTTAACGAATTTTTTGGTTCTCCTGATTATTTTTAGTCTAAAAACCGGGGGGAAGACGAAAAAGCCGATGCGCAGGAATCAATGATGCATGCAGAGTAAGAGATGCGTACTGACTCCAGCAGTCTACATGCAGGGTGATCCGCGCATAAATTAAAGACTAAATATAAACTACCTATATGATGCACGCGGAAAACCGTCCATAATAGAGCAATTTCTACACGAGAGAACAGTAGCCGGGTACTCCGAGCCTAGGTCATGAGTCCTATCTTGGGAGCCACTTGGTGTCTGCCACAACAGATCCTGCACGCGCTATATGTGACTCCTCAAGGCATGTGGACCAGAGCTCTAATAATCTGGCTTTTTCTTGTGAATTAATTAATTAGGTCCAATTATTCGAACTATAGGTACAGGCAAGCAATTAGATGTTTGGATCCTAATTAATTACGTCACAATCAATAAAAAATCCTAAGCTAAGGCTTAAAACTGCGAAAAATTACAAAGCAGTAAATAAAAGGTCAAAAGCCGCAAAAACCGCGAAAAACTCGGTGAGTTTCCCCGAGTACACCGGTGCTCGGCGAAACAGACCCCGAAATGTCACAAGTGTCCAAGTTCGTTCCTGTATTATTACAAATCAAATGGTTCAGCTGAAAATAAATCTAAACTACACTAGACTAAACTACGGCTAATCTTGCGGCTATTCCGCGGCTCCCGAAATTCGGCTCCTTCTCCTTACGCTCTCCTGCGACTTCGTAAAGAAGGAAGCCACCTCCGATTCTCGCGGTTTCTCTGGCTTCCGAAAAAGCCGCTTTGGTCTTCGGGCCCTCGCAAGAAAGAGAAACCAAAGTGTCAGTCCAGAAAAATATCTATAAATAAGTCAAATAAAATATATACAAAAATATCTACAGAAACCCGCGAAAAGGAAAAGCCGCGGAAAAATCGAAAGTGACTACTAAGCCGTGCTCCCCTACAATGACGCCATTCTGATGACCGAAAAATCACGAGGATCTCTCTATCAGGCCAAGGTAAAAATATTCGGTGTCGTTGCGACCCGAATAGAGAGACTCGGTCAACAAGAAAAATAAGGAACCACTAATCAAGGTATAAATCAATCAGAATAAAGAAGCGGTCCTCGCTAAGTTATTAACCTGGTATAACACCCAGGGTCGGTCTCAGGGAGCACGAATTGGCCTTACGGCCTACGAAGTAGTTAAATCGAAAATAAAACAAAGAGAAAATGTTTTGGTGGATTTTTTAATTGTTTTTAATTTTTTTTGAGAATGAGTAAAAATAAGAAAATGTAAAAGCAAGCAACAATCAACAAATTATTTAAGCACTCAAAAATGCTCAAAAAATTCCAAAAAAACGTTTTCATGTTTTTTAGGTTTTTTTAGTATTTTTGGTGAATTTTTCAGATTTTTCTAATTTTTATACAATTTTATAAAAATCAAGAAAGACAAAAACAGTGTGCTACTGTCCAGCCATACTTGAAAGGTCCACTGAAAATATAAAATGGACTATAAAAGTATGGAGGTAATTTTTATGAAAAGTATAAACAACAACTAAAATTCAGAAAAAGAGTTTGTATTTTTTTATTATTCTAGAATTTTTTTTGATTTTTTATAAGATTTTTAGTGTTTTCATTTTTAAGATTTTTATATATCCAAAAAGCATAAAAATGGATCAGAAATAAGAAAACATCAAAACAAACAGTCTCTAATTTTTTTGTAATTTTTAGACAAATTTTTATATTTTTCTTTTTAGGCAGTAGCAAAAATCAACGTTTTTGAATTATTAAAAATATCAAAAAGCTTCAAAAATGTACCAAAAGTTTAGGAAAATTTTAACACAGTGGCAGGAGCCATGTTTCCAAATTTCACCTAATTTGGATTTAGTTTGCTATTTTATTCAAATAAAACAAAGGCTAACAGTGCATAGGGACCTAAATGCAACGAAAACTATTTCCAGGGGCTAAACAATAACAAGCAAATAAAACACAGGGTCCATTATGCAAAAAGTCCACAAAACATGCGTAACACACGTGGATCAGGCACGGAGGGGTATAAATGTCATTCCCATTTTAAAATATGTAAACAATAACACCAAGGAAATATAGGACCAAATGTGCAAATAAACCAAATCCTCACGGGTCGATGCACGTGGCTCACATATATAAGGACTGAAATGCAAATAACAGAAACATCGAGGTCCACAATGCAAAATATCCAAAATAAAAACAACTAAACTAGATATTTACAAGACTAAATATTAAACGCGATAAATAAAGGGGCCTACAAGAAATTTACCCCTTATTAAAAGCGGACGGCCGAAGAGACTCCACGTGGATGATCAGAAGGCGGGGTTGAGTGCACGCCTGTCCTCTGCGACCGACGGTTCAGATCGAACCCTAGGTGGATCGGACGATGTACGTGTCTCGCTGGTGGACGGTCCGGATCATATCTGGAGCAGAGGATTGATCTAATGATAGTGGAGGGTCCTAGATGAACTCAACTCCGGCAAACTTCGCCGGAGCACCACAGGCGCGCGAGACCTCCTCTGGAGCTGCTGAGTTGGTCAGAAGAAAGCTCGGGGGCTTCCGCAGCTGCTAGACACCTCCGATGAGGTCGGGGACCACCGGAATGGCCCGGCGACGGCGGAGGAGGTCGAGCTCCTGTGCTGAAACGAGTGGACCCTCAGATGGATTGCATTGACCTGCAAAATGGCATAAACAAGCTCCTGGGTCGAGGGCAAATTGCCTCGACCCGTCAGTGGGTGGAAAGGGTGGCTGGATGGGTCGTAGCGGCGACCTCCGGCAAAGCGACGACGGTGGAGGTCGAACCTTGGTTCCGGGGCGAACCAAGTTGAGTGAGTGGGTGCAGAAGGTGGAGAAAAGGATCGTGGAGGTGATGGGGTTGTCCGATGACTGAATAGATGAGCGGGATGGCGTGAATTAGCCGGCGACTGCCGCGACACGATTTTGGACGAAAAGTAAAATTGGGCGAAACTAGGGAGATTCGAGGATACCTGCTGCAGGAAGTCGACTAGGGACGAGCTAAGGAAGCTCTGGGGTTTCTTGGCCTCACGGAATGTCGAGGTCCGAGGCTCAGCGCACCTCGCGTCGGCGTACGGCGACGAAGGTCGCCGGATCAGTGGCTGGAGGCTCCTCCTCCTCTCTTCGACACCACGCTCGGGTAGCTGTCACTCTAAGGGAGCTGATGAAGGTCCTGCGATGAAGGGGAGTAGCCAAAGATGAGTGAGAAGGTGCGACGGAGGTTGGCTTTATATTGCTAGGGGTTCGAGAAGAAGGAGGTCAGGCGAGTGATTCGGAGCTCGGACTCCGAGGCAAATCCCCTGGCATGGATCATGGAAAATTCATGTGTAATCAGGACCCGGGGTTTGCATAAATGGTGATCGGAACGCGTCTGCAAAATTTGGAGAAAAACGGGTCGAACGCAGGATCCGCGTGAAAGGGGTCCGCGGGGGAGAGTCGACCGGGGGTCAACAATCCCCCATGGACCAATCACAGACCGCCATTTATAAATTATTTAGAAATTCAATAAAAAATAATAAATGATCTTATTTCGAAAAAGTTAAAACATGAAAAATGTTTATTTATTTTCAAATTATTTTTTAGTGATTTTTATTTATTTTTTGAAAAATAAATAAGGTATTTACATTATATTATTATTATATGTAGGTATATACAAAAAAGGAATTTTGATTTTTATTTTTATACCATTATTCCAATTTTAAATTTTATTTATTTATAAAATAAAATTTGGAGTAATAAAGTATTTTTATTTTATTTTTATGATGTATTTACATGGAGTAAATAAATAGGGTTATACACAAGATGGAAATTGATTTTTTATTATTTTTCTTTTTATTTTATTTTTATTTTTCTGATTTTTATTTTATTTATATACACCATGAGATATGGAATATAGAGATATTTTTATTTGATTTTTATTAATTATTTACAAGGAGAAAATAAATAGTATGTTATTCTATATACATGAGAAAGGTTTATTTTTATTTTTATTTTCTCATTTTTATTTTAGTTTTATTTTTATAAATATGTACAAAATATAAGAAACACTTTTTAATTTTTATTTTGAGGAAAATAAATTTTATTTATTTACATAGGGGTATGTACATGTATGAATGGCCTTATCTCTCTCTACTTGGGTTCTTTTGCGGTCAGGCCCATGTTGAGCCCTCCCTTGGGATTTGGTCACTCAATATTTATTCTAAATATTTCCCTTTTTTTCTTGTTTTTCTTTATTCCTTTATTTTGGCACAAAAACATGCTAATTATGTATATTTACAAGATGCATGTGTTTTTGGCAATTTATGATATTTACTCGTATTTACATGGTGTTTTGCTCAAGTTTCTAACTAAAATAAAGGATAAAGAGTGATCAATTGGGATTCATCATCTCCCATGGGTCCACATCAACTCACTAAACGATAAACCATAAAATAAATCCCTTATTAATTCAAACTAATAGTAAATGATTTTATTAATATTTTTGTACTTTAATGTGATATTTATTTATTTATTAGTGAAATTATTGTATGTTACTTTTTATAAATATATTTATATGTACATTTATCTATATAGTATGTATTTTATTTTATTTTCTATTTTTTATTTTATTATTGTATACACATAATTTATATATTTATAACTTATTCAAATACACATAAATATATTTTTATTGTATTTTGCTGAAGTCATATGTATTTTTAAATATGTGTATTTATAATATAGGTATATGTATGTATAATTCATCTATATATGATAAATACTTATTTATTTTAATGTAATTTTTATTGTTTTAATTTATTTTACTTATTAGAATGTACTATAAATAATATTTTCAAAATTATAAAAATGTAAAATAATGAAAAATATAAATAATAAATAAATTGATTGTTTCATTCAGGTAAATTGTACAATGAGGGACTAAAAGCTAAATTTTGCAGCTTAACTCTAAATTGAATGAAACTACCTTTATTAAATAGATGATTTAATTTTAGAAATCACAAAGGTGATCTTGGTGAATTTTGAGTTCATATAGAGAAGATATGGGTCTAGGTAGTTTTTAGTTTGAGTGTCTAGGGGACATTGTGTGTTATTTTTACATGAAATAAATTTTGTACTTTTAAATATATTTTTATCTACAACTTTCATGACAAAGTAATGATTTGAGATATAAATAATAAAGAATAAAATAGGTCTCAAAATAATTATTGGGAAATAAAAATTATGGTTTTATTGGTTATTTTTGGCCCTTATCTCCCCCTACTTTAATCTTTATCGATCCAATCATCATGATGACCAGGTCTCGGGGTTTTGGGTCATTAAATACCTATTATATTTCATTTCGTATTCTTTTCTTTTCATTCTTCTTTTAATTTAGCTTTAAATATAGTATTTTGGACAATATTCACAGCATAAATAGTAGATGCTTTTAATGCAAAATAATGATATATGAATGCATTTAACTAGGGTTTAAAGGCCAAAATGAAAGAACAAAGATGATGAAATGAAGATTTCCCCTAGATTTTCCTTTACTAATCCCTAGCAAATACTTATACCTATAAGGATAGAAAAGAAAATAAAGAAAAAAAGAGAAAGAACTTGAAACGATTTTTGACTCTTAAACTTATCGTATTAAAATCAAAGTCTGGAGATCCGTTAAGATCTTTGGATTATTGATTTGTTCGGAACCACACTAAGGCTAAACGTGACATAACAATCCTTAAGTTCCATAATCCTATTGTCCAGTTCTCGTTATCATCAAGTCAGAGCCATCCTCTCAGTCGCATACTCTTTCTTTGAAATGACAGATCCATGTATGTGAATTTTTCAGCTCTTCCTAGACAAACGGTTGAACCATAAAAGAGTATGCTCTCCTAATAGCTCATCCTCTTGGAGACATGTATTCCCTTCTAAGGTCAGGTACTGTTGATCTTTACAATCGAGTTGGGGAAGAAGTTAGAAGAATGGGAAAAGAAATGGAAATGGACCAGTATAATCTTCATTCCCTGGTGAAGCATGGTCAGTGCAATCGAATCTTCATCAAGAAACATGATTTTTTGAAGCTCATCGTTTTGGTGGAATTTTTGGTGTAGGGATCTTCTTTGTTTTTTTCACGACTTTTCATTACTGTGCATTCTTGTTTATGCCCTGGAAGAAATATATCATCTTTTGGTTTGTCCTTTTTTTTGAGGTCTTGGAAAAGTTACGCATGCATGCCATTCCTCATCCAAAGCATTGTCTCAGTCCAATCTCCAATCTTTAGATATCATGACTACTAGAAGAAATGGGTTAGAATATCAGTTTCGGCAATCCACAAGAATGATTCCTGAGCCACCCTTGACGAAGTGGCCTAGTATCATTCCGACTTAAACTCCAAGATCTTTCAACCATCCATCTGTGTTGAGTTAAGTGTTACGCGCAAGGTTTTTAGTCAAGCCACTATCTCAAGAGTCTTACGGATGATATGAAAGGTTCTAGTTGAACACAATGAATAGACTCATGAACATAGTATCATGGAATCTAAAGAATTACCTCAAGGTGACCTAAAGTATCCCAATTTCAGTCCTTAACGGGTTCCTATGAAATTAAATATATTGAGATCTATACCAAACTCCAATCTTCAGATTTTAATTCAGACTTGTTCAATTATCTCGATCATTTTGAAAAATGCAAATGTTATGTACAATGCAAGAGAAACACTTTTTGTGGATCTATTTTCTATTTTTAAACTTTTTTATGGATTTTTGGAAGTTTTGCAAATTTTATGCAGATTTTTGGAAATATTTTAAAATTTTAAATTTTGCAAAATTTTAAGTATTTTGAATAAGTATCAATGAAATAAATATGTACATCTATTTACACGGGGGTGCATTTGCGTTTACAATGGTGATGTTGTATTTTATATAGGGAATTTACAAGTTAAATGCTAGTAATTATTTGTAGAATTTATATATAAGTTTTATACCATTTTATAATGATTTTATTTGAGCTATTATTTACACAAGGTTTTCAAAAGATTTGAAAATATTTTTGCAAACATTTTAAAAACTTATTTTTGCAAATAATTTTACAAACAATTTTACAAACATTTATAAAAGTTGAAAATCATTTTGTAAATATTTTCAAAATACTATATATAGAATTTTCAAAAGATTTGTGCAAATATTTTCATGTGTGATGTGACGTCCTTTACGAATATCGTGATATACTCGAAGGTGTCAATTTTGATTTTTTGAAAAATGTTTTTAAATTTTTGAAAATATTGAGGATGAGTAGGGGAAGCGAGCTGCCAAAAAATCAAAGTTGGCACTTTCGAAGTTGACGTTCCGGCATCTCATCCTTGCAAAAAGCATAAAAATTTCTTGCCTTTGCTTAAATCTGAATTTTCAAATGCACTAGCTTCTTTTAATGCCTCGATTTCTAGCCCTAATGCATGGAAAATAGTTACTAGGAAAACCCCTGGGGCTCGTTTGGTAACCGGGTTATCCCCGGGTTACTCCGGGGTAATCCGGTTTACCCCCTTCTTCTCTTGAGATGGAATTCTATCACAAATCATAGTGACATCACATCACATTCTTTATTCCAACCCTCCCCAACTCTCATAACCATCTCAAACAGCTCTTATTCCCATCAGGTTAACCCAACCCATCCCAACCCATCTCAACCCAGCAACCAAACGAACCCTGATGTAAACATGGATCTCATCTTTTCTCTGGAAAAAGCACACAGATGATAGGCTCAAATCCTCCGACACGGATATGGAACCAAGAATTCCACTGCATTTCATTCTAATGCAGGGGAGAACAGATGAGACGTGACCTTTCGTAAGGAAAAAGGGTATGGGATTGCTTTCCGTCCTAAGCCTAAAACTCGAGTGCCCTCTAAGAATTGCTCTGACTTTTCCATGGCAAATCCTTGACCTCTCAAGCGCCCGAGACCCGAGTCCCTACAACCAGAGACTAACAGAGCTCCAGCAAGAACTCCAAAGATTTGGCTTTAATCGAGGGCTCAGTAGTACTGAAGCAAAAAAAGGTCCCAACTTTCGTACTCAGCGATCCACTAACCTTTCACTCGATGCAACAGATTGATTGTATACTAAAACAATAATAAAATTTAAAAAAATAAATGCCTCAATAAACTCCAACGTCAACGTTAATAAGATAATGAAAAAATAATATTAATAAGAAAGAGATAATAAATTAGAGCACCCTTAGTTAGTTATCACTATTATCTATTAACTAAATCCATTTATTATTATTAATTATCTCATTGATGATGCCCTTCAAATGCATGAAGTTCCTCCAACAATCTCATCATCTTCCTATAGACGTGAGAGAGAGGTAGATTTAGAGAGAGAGAGAGATATAAGGAAAGATGGAGAAAGAGAAAGGTCGCCTGCAATATTTTTCGTCGCACCGTTCTTGAATCCATCAATAACAACATTTTTCGTCGGCATCGAAGACTTGATATGGTGAAATCGGAGGAGAAACGGCGTTACCAATAACGGTTTGGATAAACAAGATCGAGGTGTCGTTGTCGATGAATTTCTCGTACAAGCAAGATATGTCTCGAACCCTAGGATAATGATGATATATACGGGTTCTACGTCAAGTTATACCTTCCAATGTGTTTACATTGTGCAGAGAAAAGTAATAATGATTGGATCGCCAATGTAAATTGAATAAAATGTTCACGGTAAGAAAAAAATGTGATTTTAACGACATTGATTCTAATAATATTATTCTTAATTGTGAAACAATGACGTCATATGATAAAATATGATTTCATATTTAATCACGACAACACCAAGAATTTTTGGATTTGGGATTTAGATAAGGTGTAATGGGTATGGTATATTTGTCTAATGTACGATAGTTTCGCAATAATGAAAGTATAGCAATATTAAGTTTCCATTCAGTTGCTCACGTTTAAGTTTCTGATTTATAAAATTAGTAAGATACTTTTTTATGTACGCAAAAAAAGAAAGTAGTAGTTCAATTACTACTTAACCTAATTAACTCATGTAATGAATAGCCAGATAGGGTTATTACCAAAGGTGACATTTCTTAGTTCGGAAATCTATATCAGCCAATTTATGTACGTTTGATATACATGCGAGATCATCTCATAAAGGTTTTATATTTCTTTGATTAAATGTTAAAAAAATTACAATAGGCTTACGTATATACACCCAGATTGATATTCAAATGCAGCTTATAAAAAAAGAACGTTATATAACTACTTCTTGATAGTATCATATTAGTTAGCAATTAGTTAGCCATGAGTACCAATCTAGTATTTTATAAGTTGTGAAACATCGCAACACCTTTTAAAGTTAGAATCAATGTACTCTCGAGTGCATGGAACGCTAAAAAAATTATTGTCAAACCTCATAAAAACTAAGTATATATAGTTAATTTTTGTGAAAGAAATCTAATAAAGAGTCTATGCAGAAATATTATAATGCATTTATTAAAAGTTGAAATCAAGATTTTTGGCACCGACTGAACTAAGGGGTTGTAAGGGTCTGAAGGGTCAACGCCTTCCAAGGACGAAAGGCAAAAGATAAGTCCTCTACAAGTTGTAGATACATTGTCATGATTATGTATTGTTTATGCATCGCTTGTGCCGACGGTAAACCATCAAAGAAATTCGTCTAAGAACTAACAATCAAGACAACTCTAAACATGAAAAATGTAAGTGCATGTGTGCAATTTATGTTATTGCTATGGGTATATATGGAATTATGTTAATGCTATGTGCATATGTGCAATTTATGTTAGAGTTATGTGCATATGTGCAATTTATATTAATGTTATGAGTATACATGCAAATATGACG
This sequence comes from Ottelia alismoides, assembly GCA_037367405.1. Classification (NCBI taxonomy): domain Eukaryota; kingdom Viridiplantae; phylum Streptophyta; class Magnoliopsida; order Alismatales; family Hydrocharitaceae; genus Ottelia; species Ottelia alismoides. Next base: position 785,803 of record JAZKJV010007550.1, on the reverse strand, counting down.
AAACTTCAGGGTATATACGCGAGTATCTATGAGATGCATGTATATGAAAGAAATATACTTCGCATGCATCACTAAGTTAATTAATGATATGTATGATGAATTTTGGCTTGTGTCAAGTCAAATATTTTATGCAACATGGCAATGATATAGAATCAAATTTATAAATCTTTATTGTCGGAATAATTACCCTTAGTTATGGATGGAATAGTTATATGTGGCTTGTTTTTTTTACGCTGACCGATTTGACCTCAATTCTGCACATACTGAGTGTTAAACTCATAACATGTATTATTACTCTTTTTCAGGAGAACATGAAGATTACATTATTCATGGTTCAAGAGAATTCACCATTTTCGAGAAGTGAAACTGGCATGTGGAGCTACTTTGGAAGGATGACTTTATGTCCACTGGAATAAGAAATTGTGGAGATGATTTTATTTAGTTATCTATCTTTTATTTTAATTAAGGAACTCTTGGAATTGTGACTTTACTAATATCATGGAATAGTTTTTTTTAATATAGTTCTCAACTGCTCTTTTATATTATGATTAATACTATGAGTAACGATCCTGAAATGTACGTTGAGTTCTCGCTTCCGTATCATTCTCGGACGATCAGGTTCGTTACATTCAGACTCAACGAGTTTGCGTTGCCATTCGTGGTAAAACTATTCTCCATTACTAGAAGTCCGATGTTTGTGAGGAGGCGAAGAAACTCCGTGAAAATTTCCTTCATTGACTCGTAGCCAAATTTACAAAATAATTATTTCAAATAGATGGGCTAGAGAGATCTTGGAGGTGGAAGTTTTGGAAGGGACTTTCGATCAAATGTGGAGGATCTCGGTTTTCATCTTGTGGTGCAAACATACTCAGATAGGTTTAGTTACCGAGTTATCCCACCATAACCCGATTTAACCCCATGCATTCTTAGATTGAAATTCCATCACAAATCATGGTGATATCACATCACATTCCTTATTCAACCCTCTCCAACCCTGATAACTTTACAAACAGCTACTGTTCACAACTCAATCCACTCCGTCCCAATAACCAAACAGCCCTGGGAGAAAATCTTCAATGGCCCCCGCTTAGATCTAAGGAATAGATGGCTCTTAGATTTGGTTCTACAAATGGTCCCTACTTTTTGGAGCCAAGCAAGTGAAAGAAGTGTCGGCTTATTGGGTTATAGTGCTCGGTCTGTCGGCATCATCGTTATTCCTTTGTTCTCGACGGTATGGTGAAACAATTTGGAAAATTCCTTGATTTCGAATGTCCGGATTTATCGAAAGACTATGACGATGCTACAAGAATCAAGCTTTTAATCAACATACCATATCAGACATTAACAGTACCTCAAGGGCTATCGAGGTTATTACAGTGGACGAGATCTTTGAGGTAACTTTTCATCATTCTGTTACTTTTGGCATCATGATACTCCTTTGGTAGAGTCGACCATGCTTTACAATTCTACCGTTTTATATAAAAAGAAGAAGGAAATCACGGAAAATGCTTTTAAAGTGGCTCCGTGCTTCGTTTGAAGGAGACTAAATCGGAACTTGATCTTGCAAAACTCGCATTGGCGATTGAATGGCTGCAGAGTAAGGGTTAGGTAATAAATCTGCCGTTGTGGGAGGACATCGAGAACTTGCAGGATTTAGGAAACAAAAACATGGAGGCTTTTCTGCAACCTTTAAACCTTGTCGTTGATCTCATTAATGAAGCCAAACCTTTGGACAACTGTTCCACTCCAAGAGAGGTCAAGGATAAAGGTAATATTCTAGACCCTCCCTAAATTTTAATTTTGATTATGATAATTTTATTTCGTCGATGACTTTCTTAAGAATGGCTAATATGCTCCACTTCTTTGAGTTTGGTTTTGATGATTCTGTCGAAAGGAAAAACTTTTTTCAATATATCCTATCAGTATTTTTGGTCTGTGTTTGATGGGTTGTCAAAAAATCTTCAAAAAGTGTTTTATTTTTTAATGGGACTAAGCATTTTATCGTGGAGCCATCCGGGGGCCAAAGCTCCTTGAAATGGGATCGCTTAAGAAATCTAAAAATTTCCTTAGGCTTAAATTTACTCTCCTCAAAGGAAACATGCTTCCATTCGATGCCTTGCCATCTCATTCCCAGTGGCCAGGAGGATTTTTCTTGGCACTTGAAGACTTATTAAGCTCTGGTGTAGAAATTCAATTCCTGATATCAAAAAGGAAATGGCGTGTTTGGAGATGTGCGCCATTTCAAAGGAAAGAGAATTCTGATCATAGTTGAGGGATTAGGATGGAAAACTTGAGGAGCTTAGAAATGATGAATTTCTGTTATGGAAACAAGGAGCTAAGGTGAGAGACATTAAAGAAGGAAACTCGATACAAAATTCTTAATAATTTTAGCTTATGCTAAGATTGCCAGAAATCAAATCGCTTCCCTGAGAAATAGCGAGGGCGAGTTGCTTTCGGAAATCGCGAGCATGGCTAAGATTATCATCTCTTTTTATGAGAATCTTCGTAAGGAATCGAAACCTTGGGAGAAGAGTATTGAGGTGCCAATTGACTGGGTGATTAAATTCCACATGCAGAAGAACGCGCTCACGGAGCCTTTCTCCCTCTCGGAGTTTGAGGCAACAAATAAATCTTTTAAGAAGGACAAAGCCCTTGGACACGATGGTGTCATTATTGAATTCTTTCAGTGTTGTTGGCCAATTATCAAAGCTGACTTTATGAAATGGCTTCAGAATACGACAGATCCTAATTTTGATGGTAGGCTTTTGTAATTGCCTTGATTTTCAAATAGGGGGATCCATGTGATATTGGAACCTACCGTCCCATAAGCCTCATTAATCTTACGATTCAAATCACATTGAAGGTTGTGGCAAATAGATGGGCACCAACCTTATGCATTACGATCCCTCTTTTTGAATATGGGTTCCTCAAAAATTGATTCATGGCAGATGTCTCCATTGTCACTTCCGCTATTCTAATTGATTGGAAGTGTGTCGGGACCAGATTGTGCGTAAGATTGACTTTTGTAAGGTCTTTGATACATTGTTTTGACCATTTATTATCGAGGGTACTTGGGGCGGCCTCTTACCCTTCTCATTTCATCTCTTGGATCTCATCACTTCTGTAAACAACAAGAGTTTCCTTCAAGGTGAATGCATGCTTGCTCCTTAGGGTACATTCAACCCGATTGGGGTGTTCGTCAAGGAGGAACATATTTCACCAATTTTGTTCATTCATTCGCTAGCGATCATGGATGCTATGCTTTCCAAACTTGCAGCTAGGGACTTTTTCAAGGGTTATAATAAAAAATATGGAGACTAAGGTTGCCAATGTCCAACTTGCCGATAATCTTTTGATATTCCTTGAGTACGATGAGAATGAATTTCTAAAAACTTTATTTACCATAGATATTTTTTAGTTCTTTGTTGGGGCTCGATATTAACAAAGAAAAATCTACATTCTATGGTTTGAATCTCTCTTCAGAGGAAAAAAACCTGTTTGAAGACTTTATCGAGTTGGAATGAGGGAACCTTTTCCTTTTAAGTATCTTGATTTCCCCCTTGCAGTTAAAAAATTGTCTATGGCCGACTGGTCAGGTATTTTATCAACAATTTTATCTAAGTTACATGGGTGGAAAGCAATAATACTTTCTCTACCATTGGTGACTCACATTTCATCTTGACTAAAATTCCCGGGGGGAATTCTAGTGAAAATTGATAAAATTCATCGCAAATTCATTGAAGGATATGGAAGAATCCTTTAGCGCATCACGGAAGCGTAAGGATCACATCATATGCGATTGGAAGCGACTAATCACACTAGTTTCTCAGAGCAGTGGAAATTTAAAAAAAAAATTTAAATGATGAAACCACATGATCCAAGAACACTTCTCGGATCATTTCATCTAAAACCACAAACAAATAATAAGTTTACCTCTTGAAGCATGGTTACAATTGAGTCTCTTAAGGAAGAGACATGTCTCAAGTTCGATTCGACGGAGGAGACGCTTGCGAGCGCGTTGATGAAGTGTGTGCTCCTCGCAATCCATGTTAATGATCCAAACGGCGAATCTACTGATCTCATCATATGAGATCTGACGTCTTCTTCACGAGTGAGGTACACTGAAGGAGATGGAGATCCATGAGCGGTCGAAGTGGCATCACAACGATGTCACGACGACATTGGTGATCTCTCTCTAGGGCATCAAGGTGGACGACCATAAGTTGATAGAGAAGGAGAGATGATGTGGAGAGAGAAAAAGGGACAGAGCATATATGTTATATGTGTAAAGAAGAGCCAGAGTTGCCTCTTCTTTTATAATATTTTGGAAGTCCATGGATCTCAATCCATGGACAACACAAATCTAATTGTTCACATGATTTGTGTTTCTTTCAATGGTCATGATTTTATTTCTAAAAACACACCAATAATTAATTTAAATAAACTAATCGTATTGAATACTAATCAATATAATTTAATTTTCATTAAATTAGTCTACCTTAGATAAATAGGAAGGAGGATAGCCTCCTTTCGAAAAGGGAGTGGATGGCCACAAGTTCTAATAGGACTTGGTGGTTGTCCCCTCTCCGTAATAGGAAGGGGAGCCTCCTTTTTCTAATACATGGAATCTCCTATTCCATGAAATTCTCCAAATATTTGAAATAACTTTTGTTGCAAATTATTTCACAAAAATAAATCCAATTTATTTTGTGAACATAGCAATAATGTCATTGGAAATTTGTGAATCACATTCACGACCCAAAATAAAATGTAAATTACATTTTCAATTAATTGTCTAATGTGATTCCAATTCACATAAATATTTAAAAAGTAAATATTATTTACAAATAGCTCTCTCTTATATATGATAAATCACATTTACAATATATATGATTAATATGGACTGTGCTATCTACATTATTCATATCCATGATAATTAAATCACATTTAATTGTCTTGGATCTCTATTCTCATGTACCAAAAATAATATGAATCATATTCACATTATTCACATCTTTGATAATTAAATCACATTTAATTATTTTAGATAACTCTCCTTGTATGGCCTAATATTATGAATCAAATTCATATTATTCAGGATAATTAAATCACATTTAATTATATATTTTCCTCAATGCTCGGATTCATTATCAATAATGACTTCATCCTTGATCTCTTTCAAGGACAATGCACTTTCTCTGTGGATACATGGAGATAAGGACAAGAAGATTGTACGTTCCACGTATAGTGAATTGGATATTAAGATCACATCTCAAATTCAGATCGAGGACCTCCCACGGAAGCTTGATTAAATCAAGGCCATAAATCTAATCTTTTCATTGCATCTGAATCACATTCATATCACTGTCCAACATTTGGACAAAGATCAGATCACTTCTCTACGAGAGGAGTCACTAAAATTCAGACATGTTTCATCACTTCCTCGGAATGGAAGCGTCATGATTATACAATCGTTTATTGATCAAATCACACTCTGGTATTCCTAATACATGTACATCTTGTATACTGGAACACCTAGAATAAACCTGAAGTTTTATATCTACTTAGATTGTCTTCTTCAATATTTTATCAACGAGTTTCTCATTTGATCATTTGAAGTCGGTATCAATCATATACTTTCCAAAAGCATATATCATATCTAGGTATTGATCATATACTTTCCAAAAGTATATATTAAAGCTACAAATTCAGTCAAGCTTCCAAAGTGAGATGACCATGCACGAAATTTGATCCCAATATCTCATGAGTGAGCTCATGTCTTCTGGTTCAGTAAATGAACCTGTATGATCCCTTTGAGAGATCATATTACTCATATGCCCTTGTATTCATACTAGCACGTTGGTGTATAAACTTTGATTAGGCCATTAACCTATCGGTCTGCCAAATGTACATACTCAGATATATAGTAACAAATTTGTCTCTGCTCAGAGGATGTGTGCCTATATCGTGATAGCATACGAAATAGGTCTTTGATTATCTCAATCTCGTTAAGTCAAATCTTTGACCTAACTTATCTAACATGTTTGAATATATATTCTTATGTAGAAGACCCACATCAAGAGGTCGGTTAGATATCAACCCATGAGAGAAAGGATTGCCATCTCCACTCAGACTGGAGATCTCTTAATAATCATTTGACAATGCTTGCTGAGTCCTCAAGCTAATTCTTTAGATATTCATCCAAGCACCAACTTCTATGATTCAACAATTGAATCCACAGATGTATGATCATTAAGATGGCCATGGTACATAACCCTAGTTGTACTAAAGGAGCTATTATGCAAATTACTTATTCATTATGTCAGGGAATGATATTTCCAATAACATTTATTGCATAATGGCTCCTCGTGGGCTCGCATGTCCAACATTCATGTGGTCCGACGACACTACCGAAAGGATAAAAGTCGAGGTTGTCTGGGCCAAGATTACTACTCTCCCCAAGATATATGATGGTGGGAGATTTTGTTTCTTAAAAAATTCAATGATTCACTCCTCACAGCTATTCGTGATTTAGAAAGCCCGTCTAATGGGTACCTCTCCGCTATTACTGTTCATCTTTAAAGAGATTGGCTTTGGAGCCTCTTCATTTTGGGAAGACCCTTTAAATGCTTAGGTTCCCCTTCGTTCTTCTTATCCAGAACTTCAACCTTTTGGGCGTCACGAGCAGATCTCTGTTAGAGATGGCCTTGCAACCTAGTCTTCCAATATTTATTTGTTTAAAAGCATGATAAATGGGATACCATTGAATCTTTTTCTCTGTGCTAAGAAGATTGGGAAGGTTTTAGATGGCTTTTCCTCTTTATTGGAGGAGAGTATAGTACCAGCTCTTTCCTCTCTAAGGGATCCTTCTCCATGAGCTCCTTAAATCGTACAATTTATAATTTGTTGGTAGATGGTGGTGTGTGAATAAACTTTCATGCTAAATTTTGGTTTTCAATTTTTGATCCAAGGTTTAGTTATTTTCTTTGGCTATTGGCTCACCGAAGAATTCTTAATTTCTAACATAAGATTTGTTGGGGGAGGATGCATATAACTTCTGTCAACCTATGCCACCTTTGTAAGAAGAATGGGAAGGACTACATGCATCTCTTTATCGATTGTCCAATCAGTTGTTACATCCTTGAGAGGTGTGATTGGATTCCAAATTTCAGTGCTCTTTACCATTTAATTTCTAACTATGATTCATTTGGTTGTTTCTTTTTGAGAGTGTATGGAATCCTTTTTGGGAGCAGTTTGGTTTTTTGCGGACTGCTGTAAGGCTCGTTCTCAGTGTGAGAGCTAGGGGTGTTCAGAATTATAGGGTCAACCGGGTACCCGACCCATCCAAACTATTCTGACCCTAAGTTCACAGGTACCCGTGAAAATTATCAGATTCGGGTACCCGTACATACCTTACCCAGTCAAAGTTTCTGACCCGCTGGAAAAACCCATGGGAATTCCGGGTACCCGGTTGGGTTACGTCCAGTACCCAACATGGGTCACACCCAATGGAAAGATCCGAGATTTGCTGTCCATCGGATAAAACCGGCGTAGATCCGCAGCTGTTGATCAGGATGCTGTAGTTATGGTTATAATTACCATTAATGAGCTCCGGTTCTCGGTTGGACACGGGCCCAAAAATGTTGTCAGATTCCAGAGAGGGACAAATTGCATGCGCACTTTGAATACATAGAAAATGGCAACGACCCCCTGTTGATTCGGTATCTGCCTAATCTACCCTTCAAGTATGCACTTCATCCTCATTGATAATTTCATGGTTGTTGGCCGTTGAATTGTTGCTAGGTCACTATCTTATTTTTTTAGAAATGATGTCACCATTTACTCATATTTAAAAAATGAGCACCCAAAAACAGTTGACTTCCAAGTACGTCATGCTTGGAAGAAGATAGGACCAATCTTCAATAATGTTAGTATTTGTGGTTTGGTTTATTTAACTTTGAGTGAAATTTATTTACATTTATATAATATATTATATTAAATATCTGATAACTAATTAAAATTATATTCTTTATAATCCATAAAAAACTATATTCTTCCTATACTCCATAATTTCATGCATAGACTCCATAAAAATTATATTCTTCCTATACTCCATAATTTCATACATACATAGATGTACGTGCATGTATATAAAAATATATTAAATTTATTTGAACTTCTAACAAAATAAATTTGAGAAAACCGACCTCTCCTCATTCAGATTCTATTCATTTATATAAATAAATGTAGAGTTGTATTCAGATTTGATTAATTTACTTTCGAATTAAATTTTTAATGGGATGATTAATGTTATCAACACTCATACAAACGACACGACGGCTTATTTTGCAGTAAATTAATTATGTAAGTTTCTGTCTTTTTACAGAAATATCAATGCCGTATTAATGAATTAATTTTGTAAGTCTATTAACGTGAGAATATGTTGTTTGTTAATTAATGTATATGTAAATATTTACCGGATGTTAACAATAACGTCCACCATTATTATCTCTCACGACAATCCACTTGAAACGTCCAGATATGTTAAACACATGTGGACGTTTTTTGATAAAATGTCGGACCATATTTTAACAAAAAAAATTCTATTCCCGCCCATACTGTTTCGGATTCCTACCAAAATCGCAGTCCTTTTGAAAACCCTAGTCTTGCAAGGGCGGTTGCTCCTCCTCCCTCTGCCTTTTCTTCCTCCGTCGACACTAACGGCAGCCCACGCTCATTTCGGTGGTTGCTCCTCGAGGACAACTAATATCAGGCCCTGGGGACATTAATCCGCAGACGTTGATGGAGGTAAGGTTTGTTTCTCCTTTGGATGCTAGGGGTTTCTTTTATGGGTCGATATTGGCATTGAAGAGGGGAACGGGATGGAGGTCGTGTAGATATCATGTACAGATTTTATGAGTTTTCATAACCATTAATTCATATGATCACTTGGGTTGATTGATTAACCCCTAAATCCGACAGGGGGTGATCGAACATGATCATATGGTTATACTTTAAGGTTTTTTGTAGATTCTTTTCCTCGTCCTAGAATTGAAAAGTACTTGAAAAATAAGTTTCTAAATAGGTGAGTCCATCCATCTTGAAGAGATAGTCCATAGTTCATGTCGAGATGTATTTTTCTTGCATGAAGGATTGGACAGTTGTCCTTTGGAGAGAGAAGACCAAAGGTCTCCTTCATGGTAGGGGTGACATAGTGTGTAATCCCGGAAAGAATGCACCATCACAAGATGGAACGTAAGACAGGGAGCTCTGATGCCGTTTGAAATAGAAGCCATCCATTGCGCTTAAAGTGTGGAAATGATCTTGAGGTGTTGTACAGAACCGCTTATCATGTATGCTTGCAGTATAGCATGTACAGGATTTGCAGCATTTTCAGCTAGTATACAGAGAATGTCATCACCCATCTGCTACTCTTTGATGAATGCGATTGGTTAGGGGTGATGCAGAGAATGTCATCACCAATATTTTTGTTTATTATTTTTTATTTTGATCTTAGAATGTAATTAAACTCTTAACTAATGCAAACATTACAGTCTAGATTTTGAAAATGTCTTCGCCGTTCCAATTCGCTAAGAGGCTGAAGAGAGATAATGGTAGGAGTAGCCAACAGACACCTGTTGTTCGTAGTCAAATTCAAGCACCGACAACACCAGCACCACCGTCCGAGCATTTTTTGCACCTATAATGGCTATTTCACAACACTCAAATCAAGGACTGCCTACTTCTAAAAAAAAGTTATAGAAATTAAATTTTTATTATTAAACTTAAAATATTTCCTGAACTCTATTATATTAAATATAGTACGTCGAAGGGGAAAATCAAGAGGTATCAATGTGTCCAAGCATGTGGAAGTTACTGGGCATAAGGAGATTATTCGTATCGACCCAGAAGAAGGTAGACTGTTGGACACCAAACAAGCAAGAGACCTGCAACATATTTGTGGGATAGTGGCAAGGGAAGATGTCCCATTGATGGCAGACTTCAGAGCCATAACAGATGCCGATCTCCGTGGTGCCTGCGATCGAATCAAGGTGTGTAATTGACCTTGTGTTTTTTCGAATGTTATTATTATACTTTTGTAAGGATGTAATTTTTGGTATAGAACTTTGTCGATATTGAGGGGTTCGATACTGATATAAGAGTAAAAGAAGCAATTAATCGACGTTTAACCAAACATCTTAGGGAGTGTCGATACCAATTAAAGAAAGAATGGAAAGCGAAAGGAGATACAACTGGGCCACAAAATATCCCAATTGAACTTTGAAATGTCATGGTTGAAATATGGACAGAGCCAGATCATCAAGTAAGTTTGTAATTACTTACAATTTTTGCTAGACAATAATTTTACATTTATAATTACGGTCATATATTTTTTTGGAATGTTTTTGTAAAAAAATAGGAATGGTGTCAGAAGAACAAGGACACGCGTACAAACATTGTCAAAAATCTTTCTACGACTGGATCAAAGTCATACGTGGTCATTCGGCAAGAGATAGTGAGTAATTTTCTTTACTGTTAGCTCTTGTACGTGTTGGAAATGCGAGCCCACGGCGAGCCATTATGCAATAATTGTTATTGCAAATATCATTCCCTGATCTGAAATGAAGAATGAATAATCTGTATAATAGGTCCCTTAGTACAATTAGGGTTATGTACCATGGCCATCTTAATAATCATACAACTGTTGATTCAACTATTGAATCATAGAGGCTGGTGCTTGGATGAATATCTAAAGAGTTAGATTGAGGACTCATCAAGCACCGTCAAATGATTATTAAGAGATGATCTCCAGCCTGAGTAGGAGATGGCAATCCTATCTCTGAAGGCTGATATCTGACCGACCTCTTGATGCAGGTCCTCTGCATAGGAATAGAGATTCGGAGGTGTCAGATTAGTTAGGTCAAAGAGTTGACTTAACGAGATCGAGATAACCAAAGTCCTATATCATATGCTGTCATGATATAGGCACGCATCCTCTGACCGGAGACAGATGTGTTGCTATATGTCCAAGTATGTACATTTGGCAGACCAATAGGTTGATGACCTAATCAAGGTCTATACACTGGCGCCCTGGTGTGCATATAAGGGCATATGAGTAATACGATCTCTCAAAGAGATCATACAGGTTCAGTTACTGAACCGGAAGACATGAGCTCACTCATGAGATATTGGGAAGAATCAAATTCCATGCGCATGGTCGTCTCGCTTTGGAAGCTTGACTGAATTTGTAGGTTTGATATATACTTCTAGTATATGATCAAGACCTGGTATGATATACGCTTTTGGAAAGTGTATGATCGATACCAACTCCCAATGATCGAATGAGAAACTTATTGATAAAACCATGAAGTAGACAGTATAAAGTTGATCCAATACTTCGGGTTTAGTCTGAGTCTTCTAGTATGCAGGATGTACAGGTATTGGGAATACCTGAGGGTGATTTGATCATTAACGGTTGTATAACCATGATGCTTCCATTCCTAGGGAGTGATGAAACGGGTCTGGATTTTAGTGACTCCTCTCAGTAGAGAAGTGATCTGATCTTGGTCCAAGTGTTGGACATTGATCTGAATATGATTCAGATACAATGAGAAGATTAGATTTACGGTCTTGATTTAATCAAGCATCTATGGGAGGCCCGCGATCTGGATTTGAGATACGATCTCAACATCCATGTCACTATACGTGGAACAATACAATCGCCCTGTCCTTATCTCCAAGTATCTGCGGAGAGATTGCATTATTCTTGAAGGGTTCAAGAATAATTCCATAAGATCTAAGCAATGAAGAAATAATGATTAAATGTGATTTAATCATCTTGATGTGTGAAGAAATTATCCAATTTAATTAAATGTGATTTAATTAATGTGGATAAGAATAATGTAGATAGAAATATCCAATTATTCATAATATATTATAAATGTGATTTATAATATATTAGAGAGAGCTAATTATAATTTATATGTGTTGATTAATTATTATGTGTATTGGATACACATTGTGTAATTAATTAACAATATGAATTATGTGTTGTTTTGGGTTGTGAATATGATTCACAATTTTTTCCATGGCAAGAATGCAATATTCTCAAAGATAATTGTGAATTATTTTTTGGAGAATAAAACCCAATAAATTTGTTGCAAATAAATAAGAGAGAAAATCAAGAAGATATGCAATCTCATGGGAATCCATGAGATTGCCTCATTGGACTCCCATAGTGGGCGGCACACCATTCCTATATGGAATGGGTGGCCGTCCAACATGGAAGGTGCATGGAGATGAAATCTCCATGCACATTCTCTCCTTATTTGTTGGGTTTATTTAGGACTAAATTATATTTGATTTTTTCAAATATATTTTAACCTAAATTTGTTGCTTTTGACAACAACAATCTTGGCCATTGGATTGACACAAATCAATCTCACCCATTGATTTTATGTGTCCCATGGATTGAGATCCATGGATCCCAAAACCCTATAAATAGAGAAGCATACTATGCTCTCTATGGACTTGCAATATTGGAGCTCTCTCTCTCTCTCTTTCTTCTCTACACACGTCAGCCCTCTCTCCCTCTAATTGGTGGCCGACCACCAAACCCTAGAGGAGAGAATCGTCGTCGCCTTCGCCACCGCGCCGCCGCTTCGACGTTCTTCGGTTCTCCGTCTTCTTGGAGAGTTCCTCTCACGAAGGAGACGTTTGATCTCGTGCGACGAGATCAGGAGCAACCATGCTTGGATCATCTTCTTGGATTGCGAGGACAACGCGGTTCATCCCCGCGCTCGCAAGCGGTCTCACCAACGATCGGACTTGAGACAGGAGGTCTCTTTCTTTAGAGACTTGATCAACCACGCTTCAAGAGGTATTGCATTATACTTGTTGTGGTTATAGATGAAACGATCTGAGAATGGTTCTCGGATCATGTGGTTTCATCGAATAAATTTTTTAAATTCCGCTGCACCGAACAACTAGTACGACTAGTCGTTCTTCGTCGTATCCGATACGACGATCACGCTTCCGTGATGCGCTTGAGGATAATTCCACATCCTTCAAGTGGTATCAGAGCCTTAGGTCGATGGTTTCGAATATGATTCGAAAAACCGAGGACGACTTGGGTTCGTTAAGGTCGCGAAAGTTTTTATCGCATTTGATTTCGCAGATCTGTTTAGTAAATAAATTCGGCACTGTTTAAATTGTTTAAACACGAATTTAATACTTGTATTTTGTTCCCCATTAAATAAGGAAACCATAGGATCTGAGTTTACGTAAATCGGATTTCGTATGCTCTAGATATGGTTGTTTTAATGAACATGTATGCACTGTTGCGGGAACTGTAGATCTGAACGTGATTAAAATGTTAATTACTGTTTAGACTTGCCTCGAAATGCGTGTAACATCACTTGGATTCTGTCCTAAATCAAATTAGCAATCTATGAAAATTGATTTTGTCTAATTTGGATTTAATATGATTGAGATATGCTAATTTTAGTAAGAAGGGGTCACTGCTGAAATTACAGTCCTAATCAAGAACCAAGTGATTGTCAATTAGTGAAATTAATTGTTAATTTCGTGAAATAATCATGAAAAATATTTGTGAAATATTTGAAGATTATTATTTACATAATTGACTTGGCCTCATCCAATTAATTGATTAGATTTGATCTAAATCTTAGTTGGAAACACATTCATCAAACTTAATGTTTGATTGGTGATTGTCATTTAATCATTTAGTGAAATTAAATTGTTTAATTTCCTAGAATAATTGTGCATAAATATTTGTGAAATATTTGATGATAATTATTCCCTTAAATGACATTGCCTTAACCAATAATTGATTAAGATGTGATCTAAATCATAATTGGAAACCACAATCTTTCAAACTTGATGCTTGAATAGGATTTGGAAATTTGTCTAGCAAATTTCCTTATAATCAAAAATGTTTTGATTATTACTATATGGTACAATTTCGGTTGAAGAACCGATGATCATCTCAAGTACAAATTAATCAATTTGGCATTATCCTTTCCCGAGGCGGATATGGTGCCTAGTCGGAGAGCATTGGGGTTGCGGGTTGCAACGTATGTGGTCCGTCCCACTCTCGTCGGTACTGGCCATGACAGCGGGTAGGGCCGGGATAATGTCCGAGGGATTAAGATGTATTTTTCTAATTATTAAAATTCGAATTAATACGTATTTTTAGATATTACCATATATGTATTCAAGTAAAATAATCAAGTTTGATTGATTGAATTGGATTGATAATTAATTTAATATGATTAAATTGATTATGTCCAATTGAAATACTCTAATATGATTAGAGCTAATAATTCCCTTGGAAGAATTAATTATGTGAATGTGATTCACGATAATTAATTAAAATTTGAATATGATATGGAGGATCACATAAGTGACATCCATGGTCTCCCGTCAAGGCGGAGGGTTCTGTCGCCAGGGATTGCATGTGGGAGACGCCTGTCCGAAGTGACAGCTCCTGTATGCAAGCGCATCTGGATCGGGCTCGTCGCTTCTCGAAAGAGTAAGGACGTATGCGTAGTGACCCCAATATCGGGTCCTCATATTATTGGGGCGATATTGGATTGCGCATAGCGAGTTGTATTCCTGTTGACGGTTGGTTCAATTAATGACGGGTCAACATTGCCTTAGGGGTGGTGGGCCCGGGTATTAAAGACCGAATTGGGAGATGCAAGTTGGACTTGCAAGGCGGAATGTTTTCCCGCTTCTTTTTATCCGAGTTGTAGGTTCTCATATTATTGGGATGCAACAAAGATAAGGAAGGAGATCCCAGATCTTGCTTGAGATATAATGGTAAGTATATCTCTTACATTGAAAGTGATTAAGGGAATGAACTTTCAATGTTGACATGGCAAGACAACTTTGATATAAAAATTCCTAAATCAAAGTAAAATATGTATATATAAATACATATATCTATGCAAATTTCTTATTTCAGATAATCCTTCATTAAAACACACTCAATGAAATACTCAACAGTAACCAGTGAAATATCTTGGATTGGACTCATGATCCAGATATTGTACTTGCAATTGAACACATAATGTATGTGGTTGCAATGTGCAAATTTCCTCATAATATTGAGAAATGACAATTAAATAGATGATAGGACTACAACCCTAGGGTTTGTATGTCTCTATAGTCTTGGTATCATCAAATGTACTTTGGAAGTGACATGTTGATGATGATCATAATTGTCATATAATCCTTATAAAATCAATGATTATTTTCTGGCATACATATGTGCTCTTGACATTTAATCATGAGTGACATGGTTTTCTACATCATGTAGAATGGTAGCTCTATAAAGAGATGATGTATTCAAATTGTTTGAGTACCTACCTGAACCTATGTTTTATGAGTTTAGATGGATGTAGATGATGAGTGTCATCATTCTACTGTTTATATTCTAGTTATTCATGAAGCTTCATAATATTCATATTGTATGAATTTAATGAAGCATGTATAAATGTTGAACAACTCTTACTTTGAATTCTTTTGAATTTAAAATAAGAGATCCTCTGTCTTGAGCAATGATTGCTTATAGATAAAGGGAGCGTAGTGGAAGCATGGGTTGGACCCAAGAAAGAAGGAAAGTCAAAGAGTTGACTGGACTTCTGTGACTTCCATATGACATCCAAAGAGTTGGATGAGTGCCAATACTGCAATAAGTTGATGTGTTGATAGTATGACTATCAAGTCTGTCTAGAATCCTTAGAAAAGGACTCGGATGGAGCATCAGAATAATCTACATAAATCATTGATATTGACTTACTTATTGAATAAGATAAAGTCAAATAATTGTATCTCAATCTTCTGATGACATTTGCAATAGGTTGCATATGTTTTAGAAGACCAGAAAATTTGATCTTAAGGTCTATAGTTATCAACATGGATATTGATGCAATTGTTGCAACAGTCTCTGCTGGATTGATAGACTTGTTAATTTCAGTGGGAGAGCCCTTTAGTCTTAGAGAATGTCTCTATGATCTAGACATTAGAATACACTCATTGTTTGTTTCTAAATGTTGGAAATAAACATGAATTCTGAGATAGAACTATCATAAAGAGTTATGATGGATATATTTCAGATTGTAATCTAATAATCTAGTGGACTCCAATAAATTAGAAAATTAATGAATGGTTCATTAACATTTCTAAATACTGAAATTAAACCTTAAGATCAATAGGAGGATGAAGATCATTTGACAATGATCTAGCATCAAGCCTTGGACATTTGTCTATTGATTTGATCAATAGACTAGTAAGAGATGAAACTTTAGAATGTCTAAAATTTCAAAACTTACATACTTATGAATATTGTATTCAAAGTAAAATGTCCAATACACCCTTCTTCGGGAATGGTGTAAGATGCCAAGGTATTCAAGATCTCATACATATTGATGTATGCGGATCATCTATATCATAGTAAACATTGTGGATATGTGATATCTATTGATGATTATGTATGATATGAGATTTCTTCTCTTCACCTAAGAAACCTTTGAAATGTTCAAAGATTTCATTAATTTTGGTTTAGAACCAAAGTTTGAAGGAAGATAAAATGAATTTGATCTAATCTAGGTAGCAAGTACCTACTAGATAAATTCGAAGAATACCTTATGGAGATATGAATATCATTTCTATCTCAATCCTCCTAATACACCTTAACTCAAAAGAGTTATAGGTAGATACAATTGGATCATGTGTGACATGATCTTATCAATGTTGAATTTTAGCATAATTATCCCTTAGTTTCCAGGTATATATGTGTAGTAGAGACTACAATGTATATCCTTAATAAGGTTCCATGTATGTTGGAATCTAGCACTTGAGAGTGCTGCTTCATTAGGAAAATAAAGGATGGTATTGGATACCTACTTTATGACCTTGAGATTCTTAAAATATCTCATCTCCAAGAATGTGATTCTTAGAGGTTGAGACTCTTGAGAATCAAGATGAAAATGAAGTGTAGGAACTCATTTTTAATGAGACTCCTGAAATTGGAAACTAAAAGGACATTTAAAGATGAAACATTAATACCTCTTCAAATAAGTTTGAGTATGGATTCCATGTGTTAGAGAAATCTGACAATGATCGAACTTCATGTGATGAAGCTTCTGAAGATCATAGCATGGATAGATGGATAGCAATAAAAATCTAATGTAGACTTCATATACAAGTGTTGTATATGGACCCTCGAGGATCCACCTATATGGGTAAGACCTGTAAAGGTGTAAATGGATCCTCAAGAGACAGGGAACCTGATGAGAAGGTAGAGATCTTCAAAGCACGGTTCGTAGCCATAAGCTACACACTGGAAGAGAAGACATTGCTTGCAATGAGACTTGCTCTTCGGTGACCATGCTTAAAACCATCATAATATTGCTAACCTTAGCTACATAACTTGACTATTGCATCTTCAAGATGTAAGTCAATATTGCATTCCTCTACGAATGCCTCTTTGAGGATATTCCTATGAAGTAGCCTCAGGGCTTCATGGTTGAGGAAAGCAAGTTGTGCAAGCTAAGGAATCCATCTATGGACTCAAATAAGCTTCTTGAAGTTGGATCATAAGATTTGATGAAATTATAAATGTTATGATTTCAGATAGAATCTTGATGAACCATATGAAGCTTAGTGGGAGTGCTTTTGTGTTCATCGTACTAAATGTAGATGATATCCTAATCATTTAAAAATGATATAAGGATAATAATTAGTGTTTTATAATCTGGTTGTTCCATAACTTGAAAATAAGATTTCAAAGATGCCTCTCAGATCTTAGTTCTGAAGTTGTTCAGAAGCAAAGAGAAGAGGATAATGGGACTGTCACATTTGTAGTACACCTTGGACATATTCTATTCATAGAAATTCCAAGAAAGGCTTCTAACCCTTAAGATATGGTACTGACCTATCTAAAGGGATAACACCTCAAAGAGTTGAGGAAGTGAATGCTGGAACTACTTGCCCTTGGGCATCAGTTCTGAAAAGCCAAGTGTGTGCTAGATGTGTACAAAAGCCAGGTGGCTGTCATGCAGTGGGAGCAGTAAACTGTTACTAGTCCTACTATGGAAATAAAACACTTGGTTGCAGTAACAACAAAATCTTCATAGATGACAAGATTTTTTGAGATAGTGATCTCAAAGTCTTATCTTCAAAAGTTTAAGACTTTATAGATAGTGATCTAAAAGGTCTTAACTAAAGATACCTTAGGAGATAGAGATCTCCAGAAATAAGGATATTCTTATAAGGATTATGGAAATACTGGTTATGATAATTGTTAAGTTGTAGTGTCAAGGACACTATAACTAACAAGATTGAGTATTAGTTGCATAAGATGCAACATTCGCATTGGATGCGAGCACTGTTACTTAGGATATGCAAGTGCCGTAAAAGGACTTGGCATAGTCTCGCGGGAACAGAGTGACTGATCAGCTTACCTAGCTATTTTCTCAATAGCCTATGATTGTCACATGAGTGCGGGTTTAAATGATTAGCCCATTAATGGCTCTTTGGGCTAGTGGGAGATTGTTGGAAATGCGAGCCCACGGCGAGCCATTATGCAATAATTGTTATTGCAAATATCATTCCCTGATCTGAAATGAAGAATGAATAATTTGTATAATAGGTCCCTTAGTACAATTAGGGTTATGTACCATGGCCATCTTAATAATCATACAGCTGTTGATTCAACTATTGAATCATAGAGGCTGGTGCTTGGATGAATATCTAAAGAGTTAGATTGAGGACTCATCAAGCACCGTCAAATGATTATTAAGAGATGATCTCCAGCCTGAGTAGGAGATGGCAATCCTATCTCTGAAGGCTGATATCTGACCGACCTCTTGATGCAGGTCCTCTGCATAGGAATAGAGATTCGGAGGTGTCAGATTAGTTAGGTCAAAGAGTTGACTTAACGAGATCGAGATAACCAAAGTCCTATATCATATGCTGTCATGATATAGGCACGCATCCTCTGACCGGAGACAGATGTGTTGCTATATGTCCAAGTATGTACATTTGGCAGACCAATAGGTTGATGACCTAATCAAGGTCTATACACCGGCGCGCTGGTGTGCATATAAGGGCATATGAGTAATACGATCTCTCAAAGAGATCATACAGGTTCAGTTACTGAACCGGAAGACATGAGCTCACTCATGAGATATTGGGAAGAATTAAATTCCATGCGCATGGTCGTCTCGCTTTGGAAGCTTGACTGAATTTGTAGGTTTGATATATACTTCTAGTATATGATCAAGACCTGGTATGATATACGCTTTTGGAAAGTGTATGATCGATACCAACTCCCAATGATCGAATGAGAAACTTACTGATAAAACCATGAAGTAGACAGTATAAAGTTGATCCAATACTTCGGGTTTAGTCCGAGTCTTCTAGTATACAGGATGTACAGGTATTGGGAATACCTGAGGGTGATTTGATCATTAACGGTTGTATAACCATGACGCTTCCATTCCTAGGGAGTGATGAAACGGGTCTGGATTTTAGTGACTCCTCTCAGTAGAGAAGTGATCTGATCTTGGTCCAAGTGTTGGACATTGATCTGAATATGATTCAGATACAATGAGAAGATTAGATTTACGGTCTTGATTTAATCAAGCATCTATGGGAGGCCCGCGATCTGGATTTGAGATACGATCTCAACATCCATGTCACTATACGTGGAACAATACAATCGCCCTGTCCTTATCTCCAAGTATCTGCGGAGAGATTGCATTATTCTTGAAGGGTTCAAGAATAATTCCATAAGATCTAAGCAATGAAGAAATAATGATTAAATGTGATTTAATCATCTTGATGTGTGAAGAAATTATCCAATTTAATTAAATGTGATTTAATTAATGTGGATAAGAATAATGTGGATAGAAATATCCAATTATTCATAATATATTATAAATGTGATTTATAATGTATTAGAGAGAGCTAATTATAATTTATATGTGTTGATTAATTATTATGTGTATTGGATACACATTGTGTAATTAATTAACAATATGAATTATGTGTTGTTTTGGGTTGTGAATATGATTCACAATTTTTTCCATGGCAAGAATGCAATATTCTCAAAGATAATTGTGAATTATTTTTTGGAGAATAAAACCCAATAAATTTGTTGCAAATAAATAAGAGAGAAAATCAAGAATATATGCAATCTCATGGGAATCCATGAGATTGCCTCATTGGACTCCCATAGTGGGGGGCACACCATTCCTATATGGAATGGGTGGCCGTCCAACATGGAAGGTGCATGGAGATGAAATCTCCATGCACATTCTCTCCTTATTTGTTGGGTTTATTTAGGACTAAATTATATTTGATTTTTTCAAATATATTTTAACCTAAATTTGTTGCTTTTGACAACAACAATCTTGGCCATTGGATTGACACAAATCAATCTCACCCATTGATTTTATGTGTCCCATGGATTGAGATCCATGGATCCCAAAACCCTATAAATAGAGAGGCATACTATGCTCTCTATGGACTTGCAATATTGGAGCTCTCTCTCTCTCTTTCTTCTCTACACACGTCAGCCCTCTCTCCCTCTAATTGGTGGCCGACCACCAAACCCTAGAGGAGAGAACCGTCGTCGCCTTCGCCACCGCGCCGCCGCTTCGACGTTCTTCGGTTCTCCGTCTTCTTGGAGAGTTCCTCTCACGAAGGAGACGTTTGATCTCGTGCGACGAGATCAGGAGCAACCATGCTTGGATCATCTTCTTGGATTGCGAGGACAACGCGGTTCATCCCCGCGCTCGCAAGCGGTCTCGCCAACGATCGGACTTGAGACAGGAGGTCTCTTTCTTTAGAGACTTGATCAACCACGCTTCAAGAGGTATTGCATTATACTTGTTGTGGTTATAGATGAAACGATCTGAGAATGGTTCTCGGATCATGTGGTTTCATCGAATAAATTTTTTAAATTCCGCTGCACCGAACAACTAGTACGACTAGTCGTTCTTCGTCGTATCCGATACGACGATCACGCTTCCGTGATGCGCTTGAGGATAATTCCATATCCTTCAGTACGATATGTTAATTGTTGTAATTACAATAATTTTCTTGTTCTGGTCAACCTTGCGGAGAGATACTCTTATTCATGAAGACAAAGTTTAGTGTCAACTTAACAGGGAAGGCACCGTTAGATGAAATTGTAGGACAACACGGACATTGGTCAACACCTGAAGCTAAACAACCATATGTAAGTTGTCTAGATGAATAATATACATTAAATTATCCACATAAAATATTTTTTTACTCTTGCATTATTTTAAAGATTACAATGGTAGAAATGTGTGCAAAGACCAATGCAGAAGGACGGTCCACTACTGATGCCGAAGTAGCTAATATTGTACTTCATAATGAAGGACGATCTGATTATCTTATTGGTAGGGGGCAAGAACAAGTGCCTAAAGGAAGTAGTAGGTTTGCATCCATTTCAGAGGATGTACTGGAGCAAAGGTTGGTGGAAGAAAGACGAAAAATAGAGGCCGAATATGAAAAGAACGTGGCATCCCTTCAACAGGAAGTGTTGGATTTGAAGATAGAGATACACATGATTAATAACAAGACGTCGACAAAACTTCAAGATAAAATAGCGGTAGGAATAGTATTATACTTTAAGAACTACCCGTTAACAGATGGGACGCCATCGCCACTCTCCCCTTACATTCTTAGGTAATTATTTCTAATAGATTGATCATTGTAATGTATATTTTTTAACCAAGCCTAATCTACTTCTTCTTTATTAGATGCTTCTCAAGGACGGTCAAGAGACAATAGATCTGGTGGTATTGATCCCGATGCAGAGACAAAAGAAGATTCTTAGAGATTTTGATTTGCTTTATATATCTTTAATGTTCTTTTGATCTATTTTAGTGAATGTACTTAAAAAACTTTGGAGTTTCTTGTCATTATGTTGATACTCAACTTCATTCTGATATATTAATGCATGACTATGTTCTGAATTTGGTCGTTTTGCATTTACAGTTGTAATTATTTTCTCGCGTTACCTTTTACCTATATAGTAGAAAACGATAACATTTGATTATTTATGCAATGTCAAATTTTGCATACTAATAAGGTCTTTTTTAAAAAAAACTTGTAAATCTTGATTGATCATGTGCCCTTACATAGATAATGACACATAAACAAATTGGACAACTATTAAGAACACCCATATATGCTATACATGTAAGTTACATAATGTCTGCTTTTATAATTCATGTGTGAATGGTATTAACAAACGACCATAAAACATGATTTCGACCACCAATTATAGATGCCAAAATAGATCCTACATAGACGTTTAATGTTGAGAAACACCATGTGAGGAAATTACCATTATGGAAATTTCCATAGGTGTGTGTTACCATATGTATGGATTACCATATGAGTGAAGGGTAGTTACGTAATCTTCTATGTAAACCCTAAACCTAATCCCTATTATAAAAGGGGGATTAGGGAGCCTAATGGAATTAAGGAAAATGATCCTATTCTTCTACATGGCATCAGAGCCATAACGGTTCGATCCCTCTCCTTCCCCCCTTCTCTCCACCGCCCCCCATCGCCCTTCTGCGCCCTCGCCATCGACCCTCTGCGCCTCGCCAGCGACCCTCTACGCCTCGCCATCGACCCTCTGCGCCTCGCCATCGATCCTCGCCATCACCCCTGACCGTGCCCCCATCGCCCATCGCCCATGCCCATCTTCCATCACCCCCATCACCCCCATCCCCATCTTCCATCGCCCACATCACCTATCGCCCCCATCCTACCCCTCTGCGCCCCCGTCTGCACCTCCATCGCCCATCGCCCCCGTCTGTGCCCCCACCGCCCATCGCCTCCTTCTGCATCCCCGTCTGCACCCCCATCGCCCATTACCCATGACTGCGCCCCCATCGCCCATCTTCCATCGCCCCCCCCTGTACCCCCATCGCCCATCGCCCCCTTCTGCATCTCCATCGCCCATCGTTCCCTTCTGCGCCCCCATCGCCCATCACCATCACCCATCTCCCATCGTTTGTGCGGCTGACGCATATCCCCTCGCCCTCGCCACGCTATAGCCCTCACAATTGACCCAGCCCCTTCCCTAATCTCCTTATACCAGATCCCCTCCATGTGCCGTTGAAGGTTACAGTTGCCCAGAGAGTGCACACCCATTACTGCTTCCAGAGGAAGGCGACTCTGGATGCCCAATCATCCACCAGTGCACCCGTGCCTCCGACCGCGTCTTCCTTAGGGATAAGTCGGCACTTCTATCTGCAGGCCCTCATCTCTACATCTACGACAGCACGCGGGTCACACGTCATCGCCTTCAGCATGCCTCTTCTCTCTCTTTTGCGCCAGGCCGTCAGGAATCAACCTCGCAAAATTAAAATTTATGCACTGCTTCTGTGTCCACAACCATGCGTCATGACCTTAGATCGGTGTGTATTTCTTGATATCAAAACATATATCATTCCGTCAACCGCAAATTAGGAGATCTCTTGCCCCCTATCTCGGATAAGTACCAACTACACACGCATGGCGTCTAGTGGTGCTGCTTCCGACATGGATGGAGGGAACCAAACGAAGTTACCCTCATTCAGATCAATTCTGAAATTAGATGCTATAAACTACTCAATGTGGTCTCGCATTTTCCTAATGATTGTGCGCGGTTATGATAAGGAACACATCATATTAGAAGCCGAACCAACCAATAAGGTTGGCAAATATGCCTCATGGGTCAAAGACAGTGGCATGGTGAGTTCATGGATAATGGTCAGTGTTATCGATAGAATAGCACATGAACTAGTTTACTACGACAGTGCGCATGATATGTGGAAGTCTTTACTCACCACGTATGGCCAGGATAAAAACTCTACTAAAATGTATCAATCTTTTTATGAACTGATGCATCTACGACAGAACGGGCAATCGCTATCAGAATATTTTTCCGCCCTCAAATCCTTGGTTGCAAGCTATGATGCTTGTGCTCCTTTATGTACTTGTCCCACACAACGACAACATCGATAAAATGTGGCAACTATGATCTTCCTAGGTGGATTGGATTCATCCTTTGCAGCTCCTCGATATCAGATGATTACCACAACCACTCTTCCAACGATGGAGGAAGCATACAGCACGTTGTGCAGAATACCTCCACCCTCTACTCCTTCTGTAGAGAGTATGAGTCAAACAACTGCTATCGTAGCTTCCGGGCGAGGTTTCAGAGAACATTTCCGGGGTCGCGGTTGTGGACGTCAATCCCTAGGGAGAGGTCGATCACCTATACAATGCTCTTTTTGTCACAAATTAGGGCAAAACCGAAGCAGTATGCTACAACAAGCATGGTTGTCCAGGACCTTCAGCCAGAGCAGCAACAACAGACACTGATGGAGGCTCAATAGCGATTTCTCGAAAATACTTTGAGGACCTAATGCAACGGTTGTCTCAAATGAACCCCAATGAGTCCACTGGAGAAGTCGCTGCTATCGCTCAAACATGTACTGTTCTTGCTTCAGCTAGTCTGTTAGACTTGTAAGCCCTGGGCGAACCATTCTTACAATAAATGTTATTGTAATATTTATGTTTATCAATAAAAGTTATTGATGTTTCACTCCCTTTCTGAAATTATATGAATGAATGCACTATAAGGTCCCTCTGTACAATTAGGGTTATGTACCATGGCCAGCTTGATGATCATATAGCTGTTGATTCATTAAATGAATCATAGAGGCTGGTGTTTGGATGAATATCTAAGGAGTTAGATAGAGGACTCATCAAGCACCGTCAAATGATTGTCAAGTGGAGATCTCCAGCCTGAGTAGGAGATGGCAATCCTTTCTCACATTGGTTGATATCTGACCGACCTCTTGATGCAGGTCCTCTGCATGGGAATAGTGATTCGGAGGTGTCAGATTAGTTAGGTCAATGGGTTGACTTAATGAGATCGAGATAACCTAAGTCCTATGTTGAATGTTGTCACAGCATAGGCATGCATCCTCTGACCAGAGACAGATGTATTGCTATATGTCTGAGTATGTACATTTGGCAGACCAATAGGTTAATGATCTAACCAAGGTCTATACACCGACGAGCTGGTGTGCATATAAGGGTATATGAGCAATATGATCTCTCAAAGGGATCATACAGGTTCACTTGTGAAATTGGAAGACACGAGCTCACTCATGAGGTATTGGGACCGATCAAATTCCATGCATGGTCATCGTGCTTTGGAAGCATGACAAGAATTTGAAGGTATGATATATGCTTTGGGAAAGCATATGATCGATATCAACTCCCAATGACCAAGATTGAGAAACTTGATTATTAAACCCTGAAGAAGACAGTGTAAAATTGATCTTGATCTTCGGGTTGATCATGAGTCTTCCAGTATGCAAGATGTACAGGTATTGGGAATACCTGAGGGTGATGTGATCATAAACGATTGTATATCCATGACGCTTCCATTCCGAGGAAGGGATGAAACAGGTCTGGATTTTAGTGACTCCTTTCAGTAGAGAAGCAATCCGATCTTAGTCCAAGTGTTGGACATTGGTCTGAATGAGATTCAGATTCAATGAGAAGATTGGATTTGCGGTCTTGATTTAATCAAGCATCTGTGGGAGGTTCGTAAGATCTGGATTTGAGATAAGATCTCAATATCCAAGTCACTATACATGGAATAATACAATCGCCCTGTCCTTATCTCCAAGTATCTGCGGAGAAAGCACATTATTCTTGAAAGGGTTCAAGAATAATTCATTTGATGAAATATATATCCAAGTAAGAAGGACTTGATGATTAAATGAGATTTAATTATCAAGCATAATATGAATATGATTCATATTATTATCCAAGAAGAAAAACTTGATGATTAGATGAGATTTTATTATCAAGCTTAATATGAATATGATTCATATTGTGAGAATGATAATCTAAGATAATTAAATGGGATTTAATTATCAAGGATTAAGAGAATGTGGATAACACTATCCATGATATATGTGTACTATAAATGTGATTTATAATATATATGTATAAGAGAGAGAATTTATGTAAATAGCATTTGTTAATTAATAATGTGGATTGGATTCATATTTATTAATTAATTGGAAATACAATTTACTAATTAGTTTGGGTTGTGAATATGATTCACATAATATTCAGTGGCATGATTGAAATAATCACAAATTAATTCGGAATTAATTTGGTGAATAATTTTGTGATAATTGTTATTACAAAATTAATTAAGGAATAATGAGATAAATAAAAAAGGAGACAAAATAACCACAAATTTCATAGGTGGCGTCACCTATGAATTGTTCATGGGTGATGCCCCCTATATTCAAGGGTGGTTGGTTGACTCCAATTTTATTATCATATTATCTCTTAATTAGTTAATGTTAAATTAAATTATGTTGATAATATTGCAACATATTTTAATTTAAATTAATGTTGTTGGTTTTTAACCAACAACAATCATATCCATTGATATTACATAGACCAAGCCTAGCCGTTGGATCTATGAGTCCATGGATTGAGATCCAATAGATCCTAAACTAATATAAAAGGAGGGCTAGGGTAGCCTTTCATGGTACATCATCTAGAGTTGTAGAAGACTACTCTCTCTCTCTCATTCTCGTGTGGGCTCTCTTCTCAACATCCAAGTGGCCGTCTACTTTGCACATTGAGAAGGAGAGCATCTTTCTTCGGCTTCAACGCTTGGATCTTCGTCAAAAGATTGCGGGAAGGACGCGACTCATCATCGTTCCCGCAAGTGCGTTTTTCGTGGGTCGGACTTAAGACAGGAGGATCTCTACTTTGGGATCTCGCGATCACAACCACGCTTCAAGAGGTATTCCATGTACTTTATGGTTTGATGAAACGATCCGAGAAGTGTTCTCGTGATCATGTGATTTCATCTTTAAAGTTAAAAAATTTTTAATTTCCGCTGCATCTAGCATCTAGTACGACTAGTTGCTCCGATTGCATACGATGCAATCAACACGCTTCCGTGATGCGCTTAAGAATTCACAATATCCTTCAAGTGGTATCAGAGCCATAGGTCAAATAAGGTTTTGGATATGATCCATAGACCTTAGACGATTTGGTTCTTGAAAGGGTTGCGAAATTTTTACTGCATTTCAATTTTCGCACCTCTGTCTAATTGATTTTTTCTGTACTGTTTAAAACGTTTAAACACAAAAATTTCAATTGAATTTTGTTCCCCATTAAACAAGAAAACCATAGGACTTGAGTTTACTAAATTTGGACTTCATTTGCTCAAGAAATGGCTTTTTGAATATGACTATATTCACTGTTGCGGGAACTGCGGATTTAAACGTGATTAATGAGATAATTACGGTTTTAATCCGCCTCGAAATGCGTGAATTATTACTTGAGTTCTTTAATAAATCAAATAGGCAATATTTGGAAACTGATTTTGCATTTTTTGGATTTAAATTGATCAAGATAAGTTAATATTAGTGATTGGGGTCACTGTTGGAAATTAACAAGTTTTGATCTTGAACCTTGTGATAAGTCATTCAATTATCATGATGAAAATTAATTATTAATTTTCTGGAATAATTAGTGATAAATATTTGTGAAATATTTAAATAGATAATTGTTTCATTGAATGACACTTGCCTAAACCACAATGATGAGATCTTAGATCTTGATCATTGGTTCATCAACAAACATTGATTTCATGAAAACCATAGTTTATCCTACAATAGTTGTAGGACAACATTTATATGAAAAACCCTCTTGCTTGAATAGGATTGGGGATTTTTCTACCAAATCTCCTTATAATATAATCAAAAAAATTTTGATGTATATTATATGGTATAATTTCGGTTGAAAAACCGATGAGCATCTCAAAGTACATGATGATCTATCTGGTATTATACTTTCCCGAGGCGGATGTGGTGCCTAGTCGGAGAGAATTGGAGTCGCGGGTTGCAACGTATGTGGTCCGTCCCACTCTCGTCGATACTGGCCATGACAACGGGTAGGGACTGTATAATATCGAAGAAAGTCAATGTGTATTTTTCTAATTATTAAAATTCGAATAAACGTATTTTGAGAATATACCTACTATTCAAGTAGAAGACACGTTTGTTGATGATTGGATTAATGATTAATTTAATGTGATTAAATTAATTATATCCAACAAACACTCTATTGTGAATAGATGTGTATTTCCCTTAGAAGAATTAATTATGTGAATATGATTCACGATAATTAATTATAAAATTTATATATGAGGTGGAGGATCACATAAGTGACATCCATGGTCTCCCATCAAGGCAAAGGACTTCGTCGCCAGTTGTTGTGTATAGGAGACGCCTGTCCGAAGTGACAGATCCTGTGCATGATTTAATTGGATCGGGTTCTTTGCTTCTCGAAAGAGTAAGGCCGTATACGTAGTGACCCCAATATTGAGTCCTCATATTATTGGGGCGATATTGGATTGCGTATAGCGAGTATTAAGCATGTTGACGGTTGGTTCAATTAACAGCGGGTCAACATCATCTTAGGGGTGGTGGGCCCGGGTGTTAAAGACCGAATTGGGAATGCAAGTTGGACTTGCAAAAGGCGGAATGAGTTCCCGCTTCTTTTTATCGGAGTCGCAAGTTCTCATATTATTGGGATGTGACAAAGATAGGAAAGGAGATACCAGTTCTTGCTTGAGATATAGCGGTAAGTATATCTCTTATTTTGAAAGAAAAATACGGGAATAATCTTTCAAAGTCGACATGGCAAGACAAATTTGATTTAAAATACCTTAATCAAATAATTCTTCAAAATGAATATATATTTATCTATATATATTCTAATATAGTGCATTCTTAATTTCAGAAAATGAAGTCCATGAACCCACTTAGCAGGCTTCTGGAGGTCAACCAGTTGACCGGACCAAATTATTCGGATTGGATCCGAAATTTGGATCTTGTTCTCTCTGCGGAGCGCATCTCCTATGTGCTTAGCAAGGACAAGATAGCAAACCCTCTGACTGATGAAGATAAATCATGTAATGATAAATATGATGAAGACCATAATCTGGCAAGGTGTTACATCCTTGGATCATTGTCCAATGTGCTTCACAAGCAGCATGTGGAAATGAACCATTGTCAAGAGATTATGCTAAATCTGAAGGAGATGTTCGGTGACATAAACCGCACACAACGTTACAATGTGATGAAAAAGCTTATTCGCTGCAAGATGCAGGAAGGGACCTCTGTCAGAGAACATGTACTCAAAATGTTTGGGTACCTCTCTGAGCTGGAAACCCTGTGAGCCTACTTGGATTCTGAAATGCAAGCTGATTTCATTCTCCTGTCGCTCCCTAAGTCTTTCAACAACTTTGTTGTGTCTTACCACATGAACAAAGGTGACTTCACAAACGATGGGTTGTTAGCTGCATTAAAATCTGCAGAAGACGTCATGAAGAAGGACGACCCCTCTGCTAGTGAAATGGTTGCACAGGTGAGAGGAAAGCGCGGGCGGAAGCAAGGTTCTCGGAAGGGCTCGGCTCCGAAGAGAAAGAAGAAGAATCAAGGAGTTGGTTCATCTTCTAGTGCTTCCACACTGATGACATCGAAAAAGACCGATGTCTGTCACTACTGCAAAAAGCCGGGGCACTGGCAGCGTAACTACCCGGATTACCTGAAGTCTACCGACAAAGGTAAAGTCCCAGCAGGTATGAAATCTACTTTCATCATTGAAACCAGTTTTCTCGTTGGACGAGAAGGAAGTTGGGTTATAGATTTTGGTGCTTCTGTTCACGTATGCAATTCGTTGCATTTGTTTCAGGAAACTAGGAATCTAGAGCAAGGGGAGATAGTTATCCAGATGGGATCTGATGCAAGTGTTGCAGCAATCGCCATCGGGATGTGTAAACTGTCGTTATCTAGTGGTCGAGTCCTAGTACTTAAAGAGTGTCTTTATGTACCTGAGGTTAGGAGGAATTTGATATCTGTGTCTAAGCTTGTTAGACATGGGTACTCCTTCCTGTTCTGTAATAAATTAGTCATTAATCAATATGATAAATTTGTTGCGTAAGGTGTTCTGACTTCTGAAGGACTCTATGAATTGTGCATTGATGAATGTGTCATAAATGCCACTACCACTGATAATAAAAACCCTAAGAGATCCAGGGAAAATGGAAATCATTCGAATGTGATTTGGCATCAAAGGCTCGGTCATTTATCTGTTGATAGGATCAATAGATTGATAAAGGATGGACCTTTGGATTTTCTACTGGTTCAATCTTTACCTACATGTGAACATTGCATTCGAGGTAAAATGACCAGGATGCCTTTCCGTGACAAGGTTACGAGATGTGAAGGTATTCTTGACCTAACACATACTGATGTATGTGGTCCCTTCACTACCGCGACTAGAAATGGATATCGATATTATTTGACATTTATCGATGACCATTCGCGATACGGGTTTATCTTCCTGCTACGTCATAAGTCTGAAACCTTTGAAAAGTTCAAAGAGTTTAAGGTTTTGGTTGAGAACCAAGATGACAGGAAGATCAAATGGATTCGATCTGACCGAGGTGGTGAATACCTCTCAGATGAATTCAAAGAATATCTTAAAGAGAATGGAATTGTCTCCAATCTCACTCCTCCTGGAACTCCCCAACTTAATGGTGCTGCTGAAAGACGCAACAGGACCATCATGGACATGGTCTGTTCAATGATGAGCAAAGCACATTTACCTCTTAGTTTCTGGGGATATGCAGTAGAGACTGCAATATATATCCTGAACAAGATTCCTAGCAAGTCTATACCAAAGACTCCTCACGAGCTCTGGTATGGTACCAAGCCTAGTGTTAAACACTTGAGGGTTTGGGGATGCTTGGTCCATGCAAAGAACGTGTACGCAAGTAAGCTAGAATCTCGCACTCGTGAGTGCTACTTCATTGGATATGTTAAAGATGGTATTGGATACCAGCTTTATGACCTTGAGACCCAAAAGGTTTTTGTCTCTAGGGATGTGAAATTCCTGGAGGATGATTTCCTTAAAGGTCAAGACAAGAATGAAGTAGAGGAACTCATTGAATCCCCTGAGGATTCTGAGATTCCTGAACCAAAAACTAAAGAGATAAATGAAGATGAAACACCCATACCTCTTCGAAGGAGTTCGAGGGTGGTTGCACCACCTGAAAGGTATGGATTCCATGTGTCAGGTGAGACTGACAATGATCCTTCTTCATATGATGAAGCACTTGAGGATCATGACATGGATAGATGGATGCTAGCAATGAAGTCAGAGATTGACTCCATGCATAAGAATGGTGTATGGACCCTAGAAGATCCACCTAGAGGGGTAAAACCCATTGGGTGTAAATGGATCTTCAAGAGAAAAAGGGGACATGATGGGAAAGTAGAGACTTTCAAGGCACGGCTCGCAGCCAAGGGCTACACACAGAGAGAAGGCATCGACTACGATGAGATATTCTCTCTCGTGGCCATGTTTAAGTCCATCAGGACACTGCTAGCTATAGCTGCATCTCTTGACTACGACATCTAGCAGATGGACGTCAAGACAGTTTTCCTCAATGTATACCTCGAGGAGGATATCTATATGGAGCAGCCCCAGGGCTTCATAGATGAGGATGGTAAAGTATGCAAGCTGAAGAAATCCATCTATGGGCTCAAACAAGCTTCTCGTAGCTGGAACATCAGATTTGACGAAACCATAAAAAGTTATGATTTTGTGCAAAACCCTGATGAACCTTGTGTGTACAAGAAGCTTAGTGGGAGCGCCATTGTGTTCATCGTGCTTTACGTAGATGACCTCCTTATCATTGGAAATGATACAGGAATGACGACCAGTGTGAAGATTTGGCTATCCCATACCTTCGAGATGAAAGATCTTGGAGAAGCCTCTTACATCTTAGGACTAAAATTGTTCAGAAACTGAGAAAAGAGAATATTGGGATTATCACAACATGGATACATCAAGAAGATTCTTGAACAATTCCATATGGATAGTTCGAAGAAAGGATTTCTCCCCTTAGGACACGGTATCCATCTGTCCAAAGGAATGGCTCCTCAAAGTGTTGAAGAAAAGAAGGCCATGGCTGGATGCCCTTATGCATCAGCCGTAGGAAGCTTGATGTATGCCACGATGTGTACTAGGCCAGACATCTGCCATGCAGTGGGAGTGGTAAGTCGTTACCAATCCTGCTATGGAGAAAAACACTAGAATGCAGTAAAGAACATATTCAAATATCTAAGACGGACGCAAGATTACATCTTGGTCTATGAGGATGGTGATCTCCAAGTCTTGGGATATACAGATTCAGACATTCAGTCAGATATTGATGATCGAAAGTCGACATCAGGGTATGTATTCCTGTTGAACGGTGGTGTTGTGAGATGGAGAAGCAAGAAGCAGGACACCACAACGGATTCAACAACAGAAGCCGAATACATTGCTGCATCAAATGCTGCAAAGGAGGCGGTGTGATTGCGCAAGTTCATCTTGGAGCTTGGCGTAGTTTCCTCTGATACTCTCGTCTCGTTACTCTGTGATAACACCGGAGCCATTGCCCAAGCAAAGGAGCCCAAGTGCCATCAAAAGAGCAAACACGTGGAAAGGAAATACCACATCATTCAGGAGATTCAAAAGCGTGGTGATATCATCATCACAAAGGTGTCCTCTGCCGACAACATTGCTGATCCTCTTACCAAACCTCTGAAACAGAAGGATTTTGACCAGCATGTAATGAGTATGGGTTTACGGATTATACCTGAATGGTTCTGAGGGCTAGTGGGAGATTGTTAGACTTGTGAGCCCTGGGAGAACCATTCTTACAATAAATGTTATTGTAATATTTATGTTTATCAATAAAATTTATTGATGTTTCACTCCCTTTCTGAAATTATATGAATGAACGCACTATAAGGTCCCTCTGTACAATTAGGGTTATGTACCATGGCCAGCTTGATGATCATAGAGCTGTTGATTCATTAAATGAATCACAGAGGCTGGTGTTTGGATGAATATCTAAGGAGTTAGATAGAGGACTCATCAAGCACCGTCAAATGATTGTCAAGTGGAGATCTCCAGCCTGAGTAGGAGATGGCAATCCTTTCTCACATAGGCTGATATTTGACCGACCTCTCGATGCAGGTCCTCTGCATGGGAATAGTGATTCGGAGGTGTCAGATTAGTTAGGTCAATGGGTTGACTTAATGAGATCGAGATAACCTAAGTCCTATGTTGAATGCTGTCACAGCATAGGCACACATCCTCTGACCAGAGACAGATGTATTGCTATATGTCTGAGTATGTACATTTGGCAGACCAATAGGTTAATGATCTAACCAAGGTCTATACACCGGCGAGCTAGTGTGCATATAAGGGTATATGAGCAATATGATCTCTCAAAGGGATCATACAGGTTCACTTGTGAACCGGAAGACATGAGCTCACTCATGAGGTATTGGGACCGATCAAATTCTATGCATGGTCGTCGTACTTTGGAAGCATGACATGAATTTGAAGGTATGATATATGCTTTGGGAAAGCATATGATCGATACCAACTCCCAGTGATCAAGATTAAGAAACTTAATGATTAAACCCTGAAGAAGACAGTGTAAAATTGATCTTGATCTTCGGATTGATCATGGGTCTTCCAGTATGCAGGATGCACATGTATTGGTAATACCTGAGGGTGATGTGATCATAAACGATTGTATATCCATGACGTTTCCATTCCGAGGGAGTGATGAAACAGGTCTGGATTTTAGTGACTCCTTTCAGTAGAGAAGCAATCCGATCTTAGTCCAAGTGTTGGACATTGGTCTGAATGAGATTCAGATTCAACGAGAAGATTATATTTGCGGTCTTGATTTAATCAAGCATCTGTGGGAGGTTCGTAAGATCTGGATTTGAGATAAGATCTCAATATCCAAGTCACTATACATGGAATAATACAATCGCCCTGTCCTTATCTCCAAGTATCTGCGGAGAAAGCACATTATTCTTGAAAGGGTTCAAGAATAATTCATTTGATGAAATATATATCCAAGCAAGAAGGACTTGATGATTAAATGAGATTTAATTATCAAGCATAATATGAATATGATTCATATTATTATCCAAGAAGAAAAACTTGATGATTAAATGAGATTTAATTATCAAGCTTAATATGAATATGATTCATATTGTGAGAATGATAATCTAAGATAATTAAATGGGATTTAATTATCAAGGATTAAGAGAATGTGGATAACACTATCCATGATATATGTGTATTATAAATGTGATTTATAATATATATGTATAAGAGAGAGAATTTATGTAAATAGCATTTGTTAATTAATAATGTGGATTGGATTCACATTTATTAATTAATTGGAAATGCAATTTACTAATTAGTTTGGGTTGTGAATATGATTCACATAATATTCAATGGCATGATTGAAATATTCACAAATTAATTCGGAATTAATTTGGTGAATAATTTTGTGATAATTGTTATTAAAAAATTAATTAAGGAGTAATGAGATAAATAAAAAAAGGAGCCAAAATAACCACAAATTTCATAGATGGCGTTACCTATGAATTGTTCATGGGGGATGCCCCTATATTCAAGGGTGGTTGGTTGACTCCAATTTTATTATCACATTATCTCTTAATTAGTTAATGTTAAATTAAATTATGTTGATAATGTTGCAACATATTTTAATTTAAATTAATGTTGTTGGTTTTTAACCAACAACAATCATAGCCATTGATCTTACATAGACCAAGCCTAGCCGTTGGATCTATGAGTCCATGGATTGAGATCCAATGGATCCTAAACTAATATAAAAGGAGGGCTAGGGTAGCCTTCCATGGTACATCAGTTAGAGTTGTAGAAGACTACTACTCTCTCTCTCTCACATTCTCGTGTGGGCTCTCTTCTCAACATACAAGTGGCCGTCCACTTTGCACATTGAGAAGGAGAGCATCTTGCTTCGGCTTCGACGCTTGGATCTTCGTCAAAAGATTGCAGGAAGGACGCGACTCATCATCGTGCCCGCAAGTGTGTTCTTTGTGGGTCAGACTTAAGACAAGAGGATCTCTACTTTGGGATCTCGCGATCACAACCATGCTTCAAGAGGTATTCCTTGTACTTTGTGGTTTGATGAAACGATCCGAGAAGTGTTCTCGTGATCATATGATTTCATCTTTAAAGTTAAAAAATTTTTAATTTCCGCTGCATCTAGCATCTAGTACGACTAGTTGCTCCGATTGCATACGATGTAATCAACACGCTTCCGTGATGCGCTTAAGGATTCACAATATCCTTCATAGTCATCATAACTGCTCTGACTGGCTTATTGATACGGGAGCCTCCACCCATTTATGTGGAGATTCACGCCTCATCCGGAAAACTCCGCCCACCTTAGTTAGGAAAAAATGTTCAGGTAGCAGATGGTATATCGTCACCAGTAAAAGGGATCGGGGATGTGCACCTCACCTCTATGATTGAGATAAATAATGTCTTATTAGTTCCTAATTTTCCGCTAAGTCTGCTTTCGGCCAGCCAATTATGCAAAGACCTTAACTGCAAAGTGATATTTAACACTTGTATTTTTCAGGACATACTGACTGGGAGGACGATTGGTACGGGCCATGAAGAAGGCGGGGTCTACCACCTTGATTACCCGTCTAGCATGTTCGCCTATTCTGGAATTATCGTAAGCTAGTCATCCACTACCATTTGGCACCAACGACTGGGTCATCCCTCAGTCCACAAGCTTCGTCGCCTTATTCCACAACTGTCCCCCTCAACTACTCTCAACTGTGAGGCCTGTTAGATTGGAAAACATCATCGTCTTAACTTTCCTTCCTCTGGTAATCAGCATTCTACTGAAATCTTTGATCTCATTCATATGGATATTTGGGGCCCTAGTCGGTATCCTGACCGCTTACGGCATCGTTATTATCTTGTTTTGATTGATGATTACTCTCGAGTAGCATGGACTTTTCTCTTGAAAAACAAATCAGATGTTTATAGTGTGCTTACTCGATACATCATTGAGATAAACACTCAATTCGGTCGTACTATTAAAACCATTAGAACTGACAATGATCAAGAATTCCTGTCACATGACGTACAACATTTCCTCTCCAATCAAGGGATTACACACCAAACAACATGTCTTCACACGTCCCAACAAAACGGTGTGGCCGAACGTAAACATCGACACATCCTCGATACTACTCGCACACTACTTCTTGACTATCATGTTCCATCCCTTTATTGGGGTGATGCAGTCCTCACGGCCACATTCTTTATTAATAGAATGCCATCTACAACCCTATATGAACGAATTCCCATTGAAATTCTCTTTCCTAACGAACCCATCTATCCTGTGCAACCACGAGTCTTTGGTTGTACTACTTTCGTTCATCTAACCACACCAGGCAGGGATAAGCTTGCTGCCCGAGCTATCAAATGTGTCTTCCTAGGATATTCTACAAAACAAAAAGGGTACAGGTGTTTCGATCCACGGATACGGAAACACTATGTAAGCGCCGATGTTACCTTCTTTGAGTCAATTCCTTATTTCTCTGTATCTACAACTCATGTCAACCCACCAAATATTTCAACTTCTCCATTACCTGTACCGACTCCACAAGGGCCTCTGCCTTCTTCTGCGCCCGTCCCTACTCCTCAGGTATGTTACCCATCTCAAGATGTGGTGTTTGATGAAAATACAGGAAGTGATGATCAATCAGAGCATCTGCCAATAGCTCAACGCTGCACAGCAAGACAATGTCCATCTGTGTATCGCACAAGGCATCCCATCTCTGATGTCATGACATTATCAAGGCTTGCACCTACCTACAAGGACTTTGCACATGCCATCTCAAACATGGTCATACCTAATAATCACATTGATGCCCTTACAAATCCGCAGTGGTATCAGGCAATGAAGGAAGAGATGACCGCTCTTGAGTCCAGAGGTACGTGGACACTTGTGGATCCGCCAGCAGATTGTCGAATTGTCGGATCAAAATGGGTGTTCACGATTAAATACAACCCAGATGGCTCTATCGCACGATACAAGGCTCGCTTAGTTGCTAAAGGATTTACACAAACGTATGGCGTCGACTTCTTCGACACATTCTCTCATGTTGCTCGCCTATCGACAGTACAGATTCTCCTCGCTGTTGCAGTTGAATTTGATTGGCCATTACACCAACTAGATGTCAAAAATGCATTCCCATACGACGATCTTCATGAAGTCGTCTACGTGGAACAACCTCCTGATTTCAAGAAAGAAGGGGAGTGTCAGAAGGGTTGTCTCCTGCACAAAGCAATATATGGTCTAAAACAAAGTCCTCGGGCCTGATTTTAAAAATTGTCTGAAGCACTGCAAGTGATTGTCTCACAAGATCGTTATCCGATCACTCCTTATTCACCAAGAAGAGTTCGAAAGGCACAATAGCAATGCTAGTGTATGTTGATGACATCATTCTTACGGGAGATGATTATGAAGAAATTGCCAAAGTTAAAAAGCACCTTGCAGAACAATTTGTAATTAAGGATATGGGACCTGTTGCAATACTTCTTGGGGATTGAAATAGCCAGGTCAAAGCTTGGGTTGGTTATGTGCCAAAGAAAATATGCCACTGATCTGCTAATGGAAACATGAATGCTTGGTTGTAAACCAGCACATATCCCTATGGATCCTAAGGGACGAATATATGAGGAGGGAGTTACATAAGATGTTGGTAGATACAGACGTTTAGTAGGTAAACTGCTTTACCTTACTATTACTCGTCCAGATATTGCCGTGGCAGTAGGAAAACTGAGTCAGTTTATGGATTCACCTACTCTAGCTCATTTTGATGCCTGCATGATGGTTCTTCGATACATCAAGCAATCTCCTGGGAAAGGATTATTATTCCGCAAAGATAACAACCTCAACCTCGTAGCCTATTCAGATGCAGACTACGGAGGATGCCTACGAGATAGAAAATCTACTACAGGTTTTTGCACATATCTAGGAAGAAACTAATCACGTGGAAAAGCAAGAAGCAGGCAGTGGTATCACGATCAAGTGCTGAAAGCGAATATAGAGCCATGGCACAAGCAACTACTGAACTCATGTGGGTCAAGTCCGTTGTAACTGATTTTCATGTCAGAACTAAGGATATCATGGAACTTAGATGTGATAATCAGGCATCAATGTACATTGCAAATAATCCCATGTTCCATGAATGAAGAAAACATGTGGAAATTGATTGTCATTACCCTAGAGATCTCATACAAAAGGGACTACTACGCACGCAAGGGGTATTGTCCACAGATCAAGCTGCTGATATATTTACAAAATCGCTCGCACGAATCCATTTTGAGAAATGTTGTAACAAGCTGAGCATGTATGATCTATATGCTCCAGCTTGAAGGGGAGTGTTGAGAAACACCATGTGAGGAAATTACCATTCTGGAAATTTCCATAGGTGTGTGTTACCATATGTATGGATTACTATATGAGTGAAGAGTAGTTATGTAATCTTCTATGTAAACCCTAAACCTAATCCCTATTATAAAAGGGGGATTAGGGAGCCTAATGGAATTAAGGAAAACGATCCTATTCTTCTACATTTAATAACATCTGTATAATTATTTAATTTATAGACGTTCTTACACATCGTTTGCAAAGATTATTTTTTTGTAGATGTGGGTGTGTAGATGTTCTTATAAAACGTCTTTTAAAATCTATCTCAACAAGGCAGTCCAGACGTTTCGTGCGGACGTTTTTTAACATACAAACAGTGGTCTCCTGACGTTTGAAATAACATAGGAAGACGTTTCAAAACATCAATACATGTAAATTTTGTTGTAGCGCCATTAGAAGTGGGTACCCATTAGAATGGAGCGGGTCAACCCATGACCCGATAATGACAGGTCGGAGCTAGGGATGAGCATGGGCCGGGCTTTGAAGGGCCCAGGCCCAAGCCTGCTTAAAAAATTCGGGCCTTGGGCCGGGCATAGACCCGTAAAATTTTTTTTTGCTCGACCCAAGCCCAGGCCCGGCCCAATTCCTTTGTGCCGGGCTTGGGCCGGGCCGACCCATCTCCCAATTAGATATTATTAACTTTGACTCTTTTGTTTCAAGTTAATCTCAACTCAAGTTACACAAGACAAAATTGATTAAAACATGTACCAATGATACTTGTGAAACAACTAAAATTCAGTTCTACCAAATCCGAATTTACATCTGTGCACTCAATTCTAGATACCATGAATGTCCCACATTTATAGAAATTTAAAGAGTGAACCAAACTTATCCAGTTAACAATAACAGGTGGACCAGATCCTA
Source organism: Ottelia alismoides (assembly GCA_037367405.1). Classification (NCBI taxonomy): domain Eukaryota; kingdom Viridiplantae; phylum Streptophyta; class Magnoliopsida; order Alismatales; family Hydrocharitaceae; genus Ottelia; species Ottelia alismoides. The sequence goes on along the minus strand of JAZKJV010007550.1, from coordinate 746,391 downwards.
CATGTTAAAAAATGGGCATAAGACCCATATTGGATAAATGTACAATAATAGAAAATGTTTTGATTGAAAAAATAAATACTAACAAATTCAAGAATAAGCAACCAAATACTAATTAAGGAAAATTAATGCTAAATTGAAATACATTGATCATCAACTCATGTCACACGCTTGACTTTCTTGATTTATAAATAATGTATAAGGACATGATACAAGAAGAGAGTGCACATGAAATAGATGGGAGTTTTCATGCATGTGGGATGTGAAAAAGGACTCGGGCCCTCTTCAGGCCGGGCCCTTGAGCCGGGTCGGGCTGGGCAAAACCAAGCCCGAGCCCGATCCAAAAAAATTTTGGGCCTAGATATTGGGCCCAAGCCCGGCCCGATATTCCTTTGGGCCTGGGCCGGGCTTTTTGGGCCGGGCTTCGGGAGCCCAATGCGCATCCCTAGTCGGAGCTGGTCATTGATCGAATGGGTCGGGTACGCGTCCCTTGAACACCGCTAGTGAGAGCCTCTTTGTAGCTTTGCTGATTATTCTTTAATAATGATGAATGAAATCCTGATATCTTCTCGTATTGTCTTGAATTCTTTGCAAATCGAAACCTTGACGAAGCCCCAGCAGCTACAAAAATAGCAAATGCCGAAATGGCCGCTCCCCAAAAATAGCAGCATCGAACACTGACCATATAAACAGGAGCATAAAACTGAATAGATAAGAACATAGAAACAAGAAGCTACTCGTCTTCATCTTTAATCAACCGTAAGAACACGCAGAAAAAAAATATGGCGTCAGCCAGGACATCCCTTGCAGTCATCTTGTTCGTCCTCCTGGTGGCCGCGCCGATGCTCGTGACAGCCGCCGACGACCTCTGCTTCTTCGGCTGCTACAACGACTGTGTCGCGAAACCCGACAGCAATAACCTTTCCTGCACAACAGACTGCATCACCAAATGCATGTCAAAGCTTGGCTTCGAAGATACTGGTCAGATTAATTCAACTTCTATAGGATCCTAATTACGAACATTAATTAAAATCACAATATTTTGTATTAAAAACACTCTATTAATTATTACCAATGTTGTTGATCTTATGTTTCATGCAGACGTGCCCCAAGGATCGTCTTGAAATGATGCATTAGAGGCGAAGCAAGGCCCCATAACTGGAATCATAGTTTTTTTGCATACCTTAAATCCAAGTATTGTATAAATTGTGTCTATTATATTATATTTGTTTCAACATCCCTTTGTTGTCTGTGAGGTTGATGAACTTGTGTAACTCCTTTCTAAAAAATCTGATATTCGATATTAATAAAAGGTTGCTCCACCTTGTTTAATTTGTATGGAATAATGCAAACCTTTTACACGGAATTCGCTCGATCAGAACTCCCAGCACTAAATATTAATGATTAATTAATTTTGATGCAGTGAAAATTAGAGTCGTCCAAATTATTTGAAATAAGAAGCTTACTCTTGCAAATATAATATCACGAAACTTGCGAGGTCAAAATTGGCCATTTAAAATCCTTCGAATGGAATGACCATGCTAGAATACGGGGCTATATTGACCTTTTAATTTATATACATCTTTGTTGCTATTATTAAAATTTTAACTAATCGATGTTAAATTTTGAATTAAAAAATTAGAGGTTATAAATTAAAAGTTTTAAAAGTAATTACGCATAATCATTATTATATGGATCTTCGTTAAGGGAATAATGACGGATATGAATAGCTAATTTTAGGCATAAAAAATAATTGCGTAACAAAAAATATCATCATTATATATTTAACAACAGATGTTTTGAATATTTCAATTAATGTTACGTAACAAGTAAACATTGATAAAATTGGTATATGGCAGGGATTACTCGAATAGCATTCCTCGTAAAATTATCATTTACCCTTGTGTTAACTGGGTGGGTTTCGATTGATTTGGGTGGGTTTGTGTTAAATAATTTGAGTTGCATTTGGTTTGGGTTAAAAAAGTGACTACCCATGACCTGTCCAGATTATATTAGGTCGATCGATTTGGTCAAAACCAAACTCCAGATGGCATCCATGGAAAAAAATAAGTATATTTATAAGTAGATGTTCGCATATAAAATTAAAGTCATATAACAAATATATTCCTTAATCTCAAGTTTAGTAGAAAGGCTAACTTTTTAGACATTATGTGCTAAGTGGGGATTTATCATTATGAACTATTTAATACACAAACTTTCAATTTAGGTTATTTGGGAGAGTGGGATGGAATACATTAGACCCATCGTCCAACTCAAAAATCAACTAAATAATATGATTTGAATCTAACCCGACCCAAATTCAACTCAATCTATTTCAACCATTTTTCAAAAGTTTGGATGGACTATTTGTGTGGACCTCAATAATACCCAACTCTACGGTTGGCAATGACGTCATATTGTTTTTTTAAACAATCGAAGGTCGTCAGACAAAAGAGGCCCGTAGATAGAAATGATTTAGAAGCCTCGTCGGAAGCATTGCCGTCCAATTGAACCTCGAGAACAAGATGTGTATGCAATGCCGATGAAAACATTAATTACTAACGATAATTCATACATGAATGATATTTTTATCGATGATTGCTGGGTACTTTGTGGTTTACTACTTTTTGACAGTGATTTCAAACCATCAGTGATGAGCTACGCTATTGTAGTGATGATTGATGTTATATTTCATAATATCGCCTTGTTTTTAATAAAAGGTATAACAAATTATTCCGAACAACTGGTCCATGTGCATAAATATTTTTAATGTAATTAACATACTCCCGTTTGATCATGTTGTCTTAAAATTGAAAATATTATTCCAATATCAGCGTAAATTTTGTTTCTCCAGGTCAGGTCATGATCAAGATCTTACAGCATAAAATACGGGTGATTTGACATTCATCCCTAACACTTTATTGATTTATTCAGTTGAAGTAAAAACAGTATTGCATCAGGATCCGAAGTTCCAAAACCTAACATATGTACAACCTCCGAGACAGTATGTGGGTTCAAAAGTGGACAGGCTGTTCCGTGTTCCCCTTCCCGAGGAGGAGACGATTCGTATTCCACGCAGGAACTGTTAGAACAGGAGTCCTGGACGAGAACCCGCAGTCAGCACTAGTGCGGTGTTGCTCCGGTACCGAGGATGGGCAGGAGAGTGGCCATGGGGATAGACCTGGGCACCACGTACTCGTGCGTGGGGGTGTGGCAGCGGGGGCGCGTGGAGATCGTTGTGAACGGGCAGGGCAACCGCACCACCCCCTCCTGCGTCGCCTTCACCGACGCCGACCTCCTCGTAGGCGATGCTGCCAAGAACCAGTCACACTCCAACCCCTCCAACACCATCTTCGGTCAGCGCTCTTTATTTACGTATTGCTCCATTTTCTATTCTATGCATTTCTTTTTTTTTCCTTTTTATTCCACCGTATGTTTTAGATGCGTTGGTAGTTGTCTATGTGCAACTTTTCTTTTGTTCGGAAAATTACTGCGATTGCGCATGGATTTTATCTGCAGACATTGCACCAATATTTTTCCCTTTTATATTTTGATCCCATTAACATAACTGGACATCCAATTGTCATGAGTTTCGAATTTTACTTATCCATTTCACGGAGATATGTTGGGATGCTTGTATATATGATTGTACTGGTCGGATGGAACTATCATGAGCACATCAGCTAAGCCGGATATAAATGACGATAAAGTTTGATTTTTTTAAATGATGAGTGTCGATAATCGATTCAAATGTCCAAAATGAATTCTCTAATTTGAAATCTAATATAATTCATTTTGATTTTGAAATATTGTTCCACCTAGTTCTATAGTACCTTTCCTAGTTTCAAATACTAGACAAGGTTCGAAATCTCCCTTTCATTTTGATCCCTTCTAAAATTGAAATTTCGGGAAATTTCGACCGTTTCGGTGGAAATTTCGAAATGACTCAAAAAACCATTTTCAAGCATTTTTTTCAAATTAAGATCTTCCGAGTAATTTCAACAATAAATACTTACAAATACACATTTATATATCACATATATTTTTTATATATACCCCTTACATCGTACATATCGGTCATATCGACCAAATTGATGTTGATATTGATTATTGATTGATACATATTGGAAATTAATATCATCTATTCCTATATATCACACACATCTCTCATATGTGCGCCTTATATCACACCATATCGATCATATTAGATATAGCGTTGAGCTGACTGATAAATATTGGAAATAGAAATCAAAATAACTAAATTAACAATACTCAGAAAATGTATTTTCATAAAAATAAATGAGCATTTTTTATTCTAAAAATGTAGATAATGATTAATTAAACACTACTTTAGACAAAGTTTGAATGAATTACATAATTAATTACATACTTAAAATAAAGATGCATCTATTTACGAAGATAAATTACAAACGAATGAAAGGAACAAGCCATATCAAATATATATAAGTTACAGAGTTTTTTCATCTCCATTGCTTAAACCCAACGGAGAGGAAGCTCTCCAAGTTGAATAATCGATGTATGCCTACTCTTGTCGCACCATACCATGTATACTTGAATTTCAACAGAAATGGGTCGATATGTCAAAATATTATCGAAATTTTGGTCAAAATCCAGGAACTTATGTATTGAAACCCATGAATTTCAACCGAAATTTGTCGAAATGGGTTGATATGTCGAAATATCACTAAAATTTCTGTCGAAATCCAAGAAATCCACATATATAGGATATTTGATACACATGACCTCTTGAAATCGAAATTTCACCGAAATTTAAATCGGTAGTGCTATGCAAGTCTTAAAGATAATTACAAATGGATTTATATAAGTAACACACGGTTCAAATAAGTAGAAGTAAGTTCCAAGATCAAGGAAAAAACTTAGGACAAGAAATTTAAATAGAAAAAGTTGCACACAATTCATTTGCAATACGCATTCCTCATTAAGAGGATACCGATCTGCTGCAGTAGACTCTGCAATAGGGATCAAGCAAGTCCCATGAATTCGTACAGGAGGAGTCTACAAAAAGTACGAATTTGTGGGAACCACTCGATCAAGATCAAGTGGCCCACGTTGCTGCAGCAAGGATCTCTCTATCGTTAAGAACCCGTACCTATATATCTTAACTTGTTTATTACTTAGACTATATTTTGCATATGATATTTGCAGGATAACTACTATACTTCACGTGAACACATGCTAATAAATTAGAACAGGTTTTATCACTTATAAATTATAATGGTGTTTAATACATATAATGGCAGGTGCAAAGCGTTTAATTGGCAGGAAGTTCAACGACCCATGCATCCAGAAGCACATCCATTTCTTACCCTATAAAGTGATTGCTGGAGCCAAAGACAAACCCATGATTGCAATTCAATTCAAAGGAGAGGAGAGGCACTACCACGCGGAAGAGATCTCATCAATGATCCTCGCCAACATGAGATCGATCGCCGAGGCCTACCTGAGTGCCCCCGTCAAGAGCGCTGTCATCACCGTCCCGGCCTACTTCAACTACTCGCAACGCTGCGCCACCAAAGACGCTGCCCGCATCGCAGGCCTCGAAGTGCTCCGTATGATTAACGAGCCCACAGCGGCCGCGATTGCCTATGGCCTGGATGATGAAGCTGCCGGTGGCCGTAAGAAAAATGTGCTGATATTTGATCTGGGAGGTGGCACCTTTGATGTCTCACTTGTAGCAATGGACGGCACTGTTTTGGAGGTGAAGGCCACTGCTGGGGACACCGATTTGGGAGGGGAGGACTTCGACGATCTTATGGTGAATCATTTTGTTGCCGAGTTCGAGAAGAGGTCCAAGAAGGACATGAGCACGAATCCCAAGGCGTTGAGGAGGTTGAGGACCGCTTGCGAGCGGGCGAAGAGGATCTTATCCTTCGCGTCAGAGACGACGATAGACGTTGATTGCTTGCATGACTATGTCGATTTTCAGTCCAAGATCACGCGAGCCAAGTTTGAGGAGCTGAACATGGAGCTATTCTATAGGTGTATGGAGATTGTAGAGCAATGCTTGCGTCATGCAAAAATCGAGAAAGATGATGTTGACGAGGTTGTGTTGGTTGGAGGTTCCACGCGCATCCCCAAGGTCCAGGCGATGCTGCGGGAGCTATTCGACGGCAAGGAGCTCTGCAATTCCATCCACCCTGACGAAGCGGTCGCCTATGGTGCAACAGTCCAAGCAGCGAAGTTGGTTGGTGAGGGGAATGGAAAAGTAGAGGATCTAGTGCTTGTAGACGTCACACCGCTCTCTCTTGGCCTAGCTTCGCATGGAGGAGTGATGGGCGTCATGATACCGAGGAACACACCAATCCCCGTGAAGATGAAGTGTGAGTTTGTAACTTGCTATGATAATCAAAGAGAGGTTAAGATTGAAGTTTTTGAGGGTGAGAGGGTCTTGGTGTCGGAGAACAACCGGTTGGGGGAGCTCGAGCTTGGTGGCTTGCCCTCTGCACCGTCTGGGGAGATCGAAATTGTGGTGGGCTTCGAGGTGGATTGTGACGGGATACTTTCGGTGTGGGCGAAGCACAAGGGTGGTGGTGGTGGGAGCAAGAGAAGGATCACGATCAAGAACCAGAGGGGGAGGATGGGCTCGAAGGAGATCGAGAGATTGATCAAGGAAGCGGAGATATGTAGGATGGAAGATGGGAAGGCGAGGAGGAGGATGGTTGCTAAATCCGCGCTCGAGGCGCTTATGTATAACCTTAGATGCAGGATGAGCAGTAGAGATATGCAATTCTTGAGGGGGGAGGTGGAGAAGGTGAGCATTTGGTTGGAGGGAAATCAGGACGGAGAGGATTTTGAATTCGATGCGAAGAGAATGGAATTAGAGCTTCTTTATGACATATGCAAGTCCTCTTCCTCATAGGAATAAACAGTTGGATCTTCGCTTGAGAAAGATAGTAGTAATTTTGTATCGAAGAACACCCCGCTACGAATTATTTGTAGGCCATTATGACGTAGATGTTTTTGTTGATCACTGATGCTAACGCGTATTTGTTGCAAGAACAGCTATCTTAAATATATGTTTCTGATGGGGATGTGTGTGTCTGTGTTTTACGCATATATTGTAGAAGTAAAAAGAGAATATGTAGCTTAGTTGTACGTAATTAGGTATTTATCTCTTCCGTGAAGCCTCTACCTTTGGACCACGTGCAGGATACTCTCGATACAAATGTGTGATAATAAGGTGATGTAAAGAAAAGTTGCATGGCGATAATTGTAGACTCCAGTCCTCGTTATGATTTAATGGGGCTGCTCGTGGGACAGCGGCTGCCCCACCTACTTTTTTTTTTATTTTTTTTAAATATCATCATATATATTCATCCCTATATCCCTCATATTTGCCATTCGAATTTTGTCGGAAACAGATACGCCTACAGGCTTCATTGAGATATTGTCGATTTAAAAAATCATGTTACCGTTAAAAAATGACTGTTTGGATGGATGTTATAGGAGTCTCTGTTTTTGAAGAAATTCGAATGTCATATAGGAGGGATATATGGATGAACATACACGGCGATATTTTAAAAAAAATAAAAAAAACATCGAAAATGACATCGGGGCAGTCATGTTGGGTGCTCCAAGGGGACACCCCCATTAATCTCATATACAAGGACGAAGGGAGGAGGGGACATGAGGGGGCTAGGCCTCCCCGTTGCCCCTCGCCTCCCTTCCCAAAATTTAGGAGAAACACAAATCTACCCCCGTGCTTCTCTCTTTTTACCTATCCTCTCCCTATTTTTAGATAAAAACAGAAATAGGAGATAGCTGTGACATACATGATTAAAAAAAGGAAAAAAATAAATTCCATGAAGAAATATTGAAAGATAATTATTTAACTTCTTGATTACTTCAATTATCTTCTTATTTTTATTTCACATTGATCATTGTTTTTAAAAATCTCCTATTATGAATGCCACTAAAACCCATGAGGCACAAATAATACCTCAACTTTTACCATCCACGAATAGAGAGAGGTAAGAGAGAAGAAATGAAGAAATAAAGAGAGAAATACAATGACGTTAATCTTTCATCGGTGCCATTCTGAATCTAACGACCACAATCGTTTCTTCCGCAACGATTCCAATTCAGTAAAATCATATGCACAAAGACATGGCTAGCAACCAGTTGGATTGGTGTAATCAAGGCATTTTTGAGGATAGATTCTTCACCCCTATCGAGATATTTATCGAACATATAGGATTGTTGCGTAATGCTTGCCTGAAACTCAAGTCAAGTGTACATAAATATCTCTTGCTTCATTCCCATCGACATTAAAGGATTATGAGACTCGAAAAATATTTGTCATGATAATACTTCTTATACATAGGGAATATGCAAAATTCCTATGGTCATGAATTTATGTCTTCTGAGAATATTTCTCCTCTTTATATGTATATATAATATCTATTTAATTTCTTAATAGTGAAGTTATTATTATTTTTATCTTGGCATTCACAATAAGAGTCCTTGATCCAATAATCAATAAAAAGTATTGTCTCCTAGTTGTATATGTACATCATTAAACATTTATACTTTTACTATTCAAATCATTGGAGAAGATGAAATTCGTGTATGATGATAAATATGCAATTATTTTATATTGTATCCATTCAAGTATCCCAAAATATTAATTTTAAGAAAGTAATTATTCCGTTATGAATTTGATTAGTCGTTAATTATTTTGTAACTATCTATAAGAATAAATTATATTTCCGTCGCCAGTTATTTATTTTGCAACTATATGTAAGAAGAAATTATATTGTCATGATTCAATATATGTATTTTTTAGGTAACACGATGTGTTATGACAATTTTATTACTCAATGCTTCTTTTCATATTTTTTCGAATTTTTTGTTATTTGTCGTAAAAGTTCTTTAGTGTTTTCTTAGAAATGATATGATATGAAGTCAAAATATTATTTACATCTTAAGTAGAAAGCTCTCTCCATCTCCCTCTATATATATGGTGAAAATGGGGTTGCTCCCTCAGAGGAGCCTATTAGCTAATAGGCTGCTCCCACTATATTTTCCTTTATTTTTATTTTTTTGAAAGATAAAAATATATATATTCATCACTATATCTCTCTACTATGGCATTCCAATTTTGTCAGAAACAAAGACTCCTATGCCCTCCATCTAGATATGTAATTTTAATGGTCTTAGAATTGTTGTAATCGACCTGCTCTAAGTGGATGACATATGAGTTTTTATTCCTAATAAAATTGAAATGACATATTTGAGGAATATAGTGATGAATATAAATATTTTTATATTTCCAAAAAATAAAAGAGGTGGGGATGAATAGGGCAGGAGCATCCCCCTAGCTGATCATAGGGAGTAGCTGTATTTTTTCATATATATATATATATATAGTGAGAGAGAGAGAGACGATAGGGAGTATGCACCCAGGTGCATGTAATTTTACATGCACCCGGCCCTATAACTTCCACTTTTTTTATTTTTTCGAAAAATACCGCCACATATATTCATCTATCCACCGAGCGTGGATCGGGCCTTTGGGATGAGCTACGTCTGGTCCAAGCGAAATATGAAGACCTTCCTTGGATCATTGGAGGTGATTTTAATGTCACTCTTTTACCTTCAGATCAGCCTCGGAATCGAGGTGGGATGGATCCTGGTTCACCGGCCTTTAGGGAGTTTGTTGAGGAGCACTCTTTAGAAGTCTTTGATGCTTTGAACTCTCATTTTACATGGCAGAATACATCCTCAAGATCTAGGTTGGATCGTTTTCTCTGTTCGACGAAGATGCTGGAGGCCTTCCCGCTGGCCTCTGCTAGGTCCTTGCCGCGTGCTCACTCTGATCATACACCCATTTGTTGGGACTCTAGTGAATCGGTCCGGTTGGGGAGCCTCTTTCGCTTTGAGCGCTCATGGCTCTTAGAAGAGGATCTCAGAGATCGTATTGTTCAGTGTTGGAGGGGGATTGATTCTTCTGGCTCAGCATCTAGGGATATGGCATCTCGGTTGAAGGCACTTCGGTCCATGTTGGTGGACTATCGCAGGGAGCTCAAGATCCGTCATAGTGAAAGAAGGGATTTAGCCCAGGCTGAAGTGACTAGGCTAGATATCACCGAGGACACCAGGGAGCTTTCTGAGGAGGAGAAGATGATGACGACAACTCACCAACGGGTTCTTTTAGAAGAGGACAAGAAGAGAGAGGTAGAATGGAAGCAACGTTCAAGGCAAACATGGTTGAGTGAAGGAGATGCGAATACGCGATTTTTTCATGCGGTTGCAAATGGAAGGAGGCGGAGAAATTTAATCCATTCTCTGGAGGTAAGAGGAGTGCGAGTGGAAGGCGAGAAGGAGATCGGGGCTGCAGTTGTTGAACACTTCAGGGATTTGACTAGGAGAGAACACCTCGGTGGAGTTCGTTGGCGTGATAGAGATGTGCCTCGAGTTTCAGATGTCCAGGCATCTCAGTTGATTTTCCCTTTCACCCTTCAGGAAGTCCGTACAGCAGTCTTTGATCTTAATGCAGATGGTTCTCCAGGGCCAGATGGTTTTCCTACTTTCTTTTTCCGTGAATTTTGGGATTTGGTGGGTCAGGATGTGTTAGCTGTGGTGGAAGAGCTGAGGGGGGAAAATCGTGGTTTTGATCGGTTAAATCGGTGCTTACTTTTCCTCTTGCCCAAGAAAGAGGTGGTGGTTAGAATTGAAGACTTCAGGCCTATTGCGCTTTCAAATGCAATATACCTAATTGTTGCGAAAGTCCTTGCTAATAGGTTGAGTGTTGTTTTGGGTGATATATCAGTGACTTCCAGATAGCTTTTGTTCCTGGGAGGCTTATGATGGATGGTGTAACCATTGCCTCGGAGATTGTTGCTGATTGGAAAAGAAGAAAGGTCAAAGGTTTACTTTGGAAAACTGACTTCTCCAAAGCGTATGATTGTGTTAGCTGGAAGTTTATCTGGGCATCGCTCTCCCAACGTGGTTTCCCAGATGAGTGGATTAGCTGGATGAAGAGATGTGTGACGACGACTTCTTGCTCAGTGTTAATTAATGGAAGACCAGAGGGTGGATTTTTTGAGCCGCAGAGGGCGGTTAGGCAGGGATGCCCGTTAGCTCCTCTTCTCTTTGTTATTGTGGCAGACGCGCTGTCAAGGATGGTCACTCATGCGGTGGAGGGAAATTTTTTTCAGGGTTACAATTCAAATGGTTTATCTCTCCCAATCTTACAATATGCTGATGATACAATTTTGTTTGTGGAAGGTGGAGCTCGTGAAGCTGAGGGAGTTGCTACGGTATTGGAGTTGTTTAGGGCTGTCTCAGGGTTGAAGCTCAATGAGGAGAAATCAATTTTTGTTCCCTTTGGTCTTCTAGAGGAGGAGATTGGGGCATGTGGGGCATTCCTGCGCTCACGACGGGGATCTCTACCAATCACCTATTTGGGGTTACCACTGGTGGATGGCCGTCTAAAGCAATCACATTGGTTACCTATGATTGAGAGGTTTGAGCATAAGCTTGCATGCTGGCGTGCTTCTTGCCTATCACGGGGTGGACGCTTGGTGCTCTTGAGGTCGGTACTCTCTGCGATTCCTATTTTCTTCCTATCATCTCGCTTGCTCCCAGTGGGGATTAATAGATGGTTGGAGTCATTGATGCGTAGATTCTTCTGGGCTGGTACTTTGCTGGTTAGTTGGAAGATTGTGATGCTTACTGAGGCAGATGGTGGTTTGGGAGTCCTAAACCTTGAGGTGATGAACAAGGCCCTCCTAACTAAGTGGATCACTCGTATTTGTGGTGGAGGTTCAGATACTCTTTGTTTGCTAGTGAGGAGGATCTATGGTGTGACAGGTAGCCTAGAATGGCGTCCCAGTAGAGTGGTAAGGCCTTCCAATTTTTGGCGAGGCGTGTGCACAATACTTCCCCAGATTTCTCCATATCTAAATCCGGTGCTGGGGGATGGTGATGAAGCCACTTATTGGACTTGGGAAGATGATGCTTTTACTGTGAAAAAAGCTTACAAAGTTTTATATACAGCCTTCGTTTTTTATCCGGGAATTGCAATGCCAGTATTAGCGCAGTTATGTTCTTGGAGGATTCCTAAAAGAGTGAAAGTTTTCCTTTGGCAGTTCGGGTGAGAGCGAGTAATGACTGGTGCTCGGAGGTCCAGACTTTTTGGTGCTAACGGCTATTGCAAACGATGTGGAGAGGAACTAGAGGATGTAGATCATCTGTTCTTCCGCTATTCCTCCTCTAGACAGATTTGGGCAGGGGCCAATTTACCTACTATTGCATCCTCCGGGGTTAGAGATTTTTGGGAATCCATTGGGTTGCCCGGAACTTGCACAATAATGGAGAAACTTAATGCGACATCTATTTTGTGAGCGATATGGTTGGCAAGAAATGGAGTTATTTCGAGGGGAGAGATTTTATATTGAAAATGTATTAGAACATTCCAGACTCATTCGTGGGTCTTGATCACTGAAACCTTGTACTTACTTTGTGAATATAAGTTTTTGGGTGTCCACCTTTACGGTTTGACACCCTTTTTCCTTCAAAAAAATGCATATTCATATATATATATATATATATATATATATATATATATATATATCCCTCCTATATGTCATTCCAATTTTGTCAGAAACAGAGACTCCTACGCCCTCCATCTAGAACATGTAATTTAACGGTTTTAGAATTGCTGTAATCGACTAGTTCTGGATGGAGGGCGTAGGAGTCTCTGTTTCTAACGAAATTGGATTGACATATAGGAGGGATATATAGATGAATATACATGGTGGTATTTTTCGAAAAAATAAAAAGTGGAAGTTATAGGGCCGGGTTCATACTCCCTATCCTCACACACACACACACACACACACACACACACACACACACACACACACACGCACACACACACACACACACACACACGCACACACACACACACACACAGACACACACACACATAGAGAGAGAGTTTCTTTCTATAATATATGCCCCACCAGGCCAACGTTCCTGGCTTCATCCCTGTTCATTATAAATGATGTTAGATTGCAGTCCGATATATATATATATATAGAGAGAGAGAGAGAGGAGTTTGGTGAGAGGAAACAAATGAAGGAAGCAGATCCTCAGTTGTAATGAAATCTATAATAGGGATGTTGTTTTGCAACAAATATATTATTAAAAATTCAATCATATGAATGGGATCTATGAATAATGTTATATATATATATATATACACACACTTATCAGATTTCATCCAAATCTATTTCTAGCTAATTCATCTTAATGGTCAAAGGATCAATCCTTTCTAAAATGGGTTCTAATTTTCTTAAATGTTGACTTTTTCCTTGACCATTTAGATGAAATAGATAGGAACGTTGTATTTAGACAAAATTTGATAGATGTAGAACATTATTCATAGACCCAATCCATATGATTGGATTTATGAAAATATTTGTTTTTGCAAAACAAAAAGGAAGGTTTAGTTTCACCTACAACAGAGGATCTAGTCTCGCATGGGAAATGAGAGATCTAGGACTAAAATTGGGAGGCGCCAATAAAAGAAGTGGCACTTTATTGCTAAAAAGTACTCTAAAATAAAAATGTCAAAAATGCTATCCACATGTCATTATAAAAATTCTTAGAAATTATAAATAATTATATTTGTGGTATTAAAAGGAAACAAATTAGATTAAACTACAAAGTCAGAATGAAGTAGCAAGTAACAATAACAGTTAGAGTCAGATGTGTCGAAGGCATAGTACATTCAAAGGCATCATCATATGTGTCGAAGGCATAGCACATTCAAAGGCATCCATTAAGGCAGAACTAGGATATTATACAGAAATTAACATACATCACAAACAATTAGAAACACCCATGTTATATAACAATTTTGATGTTTAAAGTTTTACATTGGAAATTGATGAGCCGAAAAACCGAGAGACTAAGGGAAATAGGTATCAAGGGTCGTTGCGACCTCAACCCCTCGAGTCGGACTCAACAAGAAATCAAGACCACCAAATCAGATAAATCAATCAAATAAGTCGAATAGTGGTCTCGCTATTTTATTTAACCTGGTATAGCGACCAGGGTCGAAGTCAAGGAGCACAGATTGGCTAAGAGCCTACGAAGTAGTCAGAAATCAAAATAAGAAAATATTTTTGGTGGATTTTATGGGTTTTTTAATTTTTTGTGATTATTAATTATGAAGAAAATACAAAACAAAGCCAAAAAGTCCCTATCAAGGAATTATTAAACACACAAAAACAAGTCAGAAAATTACAATAAATTTTTTTTTGGATTTTGTATTTTTAAAGTGTTTTTAGTAATTATCTCATATTTTTATAATTTTTAGTTGATTTTACAAAAATAAAATAAGATGAAAAATAGAAATCAATGTACAACCAGAATCTAAAGGCTATTTAAAAAAACTAAATAGCCTATAAAATTCTAGAGACAATTTTATGATGAAATAAAGATAAAAATCTATCTACTAGAAAAGAAATTTCATTTTTTTTTAATTTTTTATGAATTTTTAATGATTTTTCTAAGGTTTTTAGGGTTTTTCAATTTTTAGGGTTTTTATATATCCAAATCTAACAAAAATTGGACTGAAGCAACAAGACAACAAAACAATCTAAAAATAATTTTTTTAGAATTTTTGGAGACTTTCTAATATTTTTAGTTGGTTTTTAAATGTAGACAATAGCAAAAATAGAGGTTTTTGAATTTTTAAAATCTAAAATCAAAACATAAATGTCCCAAAAAATCATTGAAATTTTTATACAATGGCAGACCTCGTATCCAAATTTTCTCGAAATTAGGAGTCAATTTGCTATTTTATCCAACCAACAAGACATGCACAACACATAGGGACCTAGATGCAAAGAAAGTAAGTTCCAGGGGCTTAATTATAACACGCGCCAAAAATGTAGGAGGTTCAATGCAATTTTCACTTGAAATTCAGCACATGTTCAAATCCATCATGCACAAGGGTATAAGTGCAAATATTGAAACTAAAACTTCAAAGCATAACATGCATTAAACCCGAGCCCCATATACGCAATTATCCTAGAAAGTCATGCGACGAAGCACACACTACACAAACAGAGGGACTAAAATGCAAATTCTGAAAGCAAGAGGTCCAAAGTGCAAATTATCCAAATTAAAAACAATGACGACACATAATTACAGGACTGAAAAGTAAATTCTAAAACAGAAAGGGCCTAACTGAAATTTACCCCTTTATTAAAGTTCCAACGGCTGAAGGAGGTCCACCTAAGATCTGACGGCTACGATTCGCTGGTACCCCTATGACGATGGATGGCTGGCAGGGGATCCTTAGATAGATCCAACGGCCAAGGCTCTCGGATGATGGACGGTGGAGATCAGAACTGGCAGGAGAGCTCGATCGGATGGCGGAGATGCTCCTTGGAAGAACGCCGATGAACTCGCCTCCAGCGAAGTTCGATCGGCCGATACGCGTGGTGGGGAGGTCCCTCTATATATATGGTGAAAATGGGGTTGCTCCCTCAGAGGAGTCTATTAGCTAATAGGCTGCTCCCACTATATTTTCCTTTATTTTTATTTTTTTGAAAGATAAAAATATATATATTCATCACTATATCTCTCTACTATGGCATTCCAATTTTGTCAGAAACGAAGACTCATATGCCCTCCATCTAGATATGTAATTTTAATGGTCTTAGAATTGTTGTAATCGACCTGCTCTAAGTGGATGACATATGAGTTTTTATTCCTAATAAAATTGAAATGACATATTTGAGGAATATAGTGATGAATATAAATATTTTTATATTTCCAAAAAATAAAAGAGGTGGGGATGAATAGGGCAGGAGCATCCCCCTTGCTGATCATAGGGAGTAGCTGTATTTTTCATATATATATATAGTGAGAGAGAGAGAGAGACGATAGGGAGTATGCACCCAGGTGCATGTAATTTTACATGCACCCGACCCTATAACTTCCACTTTTTTTATTTTTTCGAAAAATACCGCCACATATATTCATCTATCCACCGAGCGTGGATCGGGCCTTTGGGATGAGCTACGTCTGGTCCAGGCGAAATATGAAGATCTTCCTTGGATCATTGGAGGTGATTTTAATGTCACTCTTTTACCTTCAGATCAGCCTCGGAATCGAGGTGGGATGGATCCTGGTTCACCGGCCTTTAGGGAGTTTGTTGAGGAGCACTCTTTAGAAGTCTTTGATGCTTTGAACTCTCATTTTACATGGCGGAATACATCCTCAAGATCTAGGTTGGATCGTTTTCTCTGTTCGACGGAGATGCTGGAGGCCTTCCCGCTGGCCTCTGCTAGGTCCTTGCCGCGTGCTCACTCTGATCATACACCCATTTGTTGGGTTTCTAGCGAATCGGTCCGGTTGGGAGCCTCTTTCGCTTTGAGCGCTCATGGCTCTTAGAAGAGGATCTCAGAGATCGTATTGTTCAGTGTTGGAGGGGGATTGATTCTTCTGGCTCAGCATCTAGGGATATGGCATCTCGGTTGAAGGCCCTTCGGTCCATGTTGGTGGACTATCGCAGGGAGCTCAAGATCCGTCGTAGTGAAAGAAGGGATTTAGCCTAGGCTGAAGTGACTAGGCTAGATATCACCGAGGACACCAGGGAGCTTTCTGAGGAGGAGAAGATGATGACGACAACTCACCAACGGGTTCTTTTAGAAGAGGACAAGAAGAGAGAGGTAGAATGGAAGCAACGTTCAAGGCAAACATGGTTGAGGGAAGGAGATGCGAATACGCGATTTTTTCATGCGGTTGCAAATGGAAGCAGGCGGAGAAATTTAATCCATTCTCTGGAGGTAAGAGGAGTGCGAGTGGAAGGCGAGAAGGAGATCGGGGCGGCAGATGTTGAACACTTCAGGGATTTGACTAGGAGAGAACACCTCGGTGGAGTTCGTTGGCATGATAGAGATGTGCCTCGAGTTTCAGATGTCCAGGCATCTCAGTTGATTTTCCCTTTCACCCTTCAGGAAGTCCGTACAGCAGTCTTTGATCTTAATGCAGATGGTTCTCCAGGGCCAGATGGTTTTCCTACTTTCTTTTTCCGTGAATTTTGGGATTTGGTGGGTCAGGATGTGTTAGCTGTGGTGGAAGAGCTGAGGGGGGAAAATCGTGGTTTTGATCGGTTAAATCGGTGCTTACTTTTCCTCTTGCCCAAGAAAGAGGTGGTGGTTAGAATTGAAGACTTCAGGCCTATTGCGCTTTCAAATGCAATATACCTAATTGTTGCGAAAGTCCTTGCTAATAGGTTGAGTGTTGTTTTGGGTGATATATCAGTGACTTCCAGATAGCTTTTGTTCCTGGGAGGCTTATGATGGATGGTGTAACCATTGCCTCGGAGATTGTTGCTGATTGGAAAAGAAGAAAGGTCAAAGGTTTACTTTGGAAAACTGACTTCTCCAAAGCGTATGATTGTGTTAGCTGGAAGTTTATCTGGGCATCGCTCTCCCGACGTGGTTTCCCAGATGAGTGGATTAGCTGGATGAAGAGATGTGTGACGATGACTTCTTGCTCAGTGTTAATTAATGGAAGACCAGAGGGTGGATTTTTTGAGCCGCAGAGGGCGGTTAGGCAGGGATGCCCGTTAGCTCCTCTTCTCTTTGTTATTGTGGCAGACGCGCTGTCAAGGGTGGTCACTCATGCGGTGGAGGGAAATTTTTTTCAGGGTTACAATTCAAATGGTTTATCTCTCCCAATCTTACAGTATGCTGATGATACAATTTTGTTTGTGGAAGGTGGAGCTCGTGAAGCTGAGGGAGTTGCTACGGTATTGGAGTTGTTTAGGGCTGTCTCAGGGTTGAAGCTCAATGAGGAGAAATCATTTTTTGTTCCCTTTGGTCTTCTAGAGGAGGAGATTGGGGCATGTGGGGCATTCCTGCGCTCACGACGGGGATCTCTACCAATCACCTATTTGGGGTTACCACTGGTGGATGGCCGTCTAAAGCAATCACATTGGTTACCTGTGATTGAGAGGTTTGAGCATAAGCTTGCATGCTGGCGTGCTTCTTGCCTATTACGGGGTGGACGCTTGGTGCTCTTGAGGTCGGTACTCTCTGCGATTCCTATTTTCTTCCTATCATCTCGCTTGCTCCCAGTGGGGATTAATAAACGGTTGGAGTCATTGATGCGTAGATTCTTCTGGGCTGGTACTCTGCTAGTTAGTTGGAAGATTGTGATGCTTACTGAGGCAGATGGTGGTTTGGGAGTCCTAAACCTTGAGGTGATGAACAAGGCCCTCCTAACTAAGTGGATCACTCGTATTTGTGGTGGAGGTTCAGATACTCTTTGTTTGCTAGTGAGGAGGATCTATGGTATGAAAGGTAGCCTAGAATGGCGTCCCAGTAGAGTGGTAAGGCCTTCCAATTTTTGGCGAGGCGTGTGCACAATACTTCCCCAGATTTCTCCATATCTAAATCCGGTGCTGGGGGATGGTGATGAAGCCACTTATTGGACTTGGGAAGATGATGCTTTTACTGTGAAAAAAGCTTACAAAGTTTTATATACAGCCTTCGTTTTTTATCCGGGAATTGCAATGCCAGTATTAGCGCAGTTATGTTCTTGGAGGATTCCTAAAAGAGTGAAAGTTTTCCTTTGGCAGTTCGGGTGAGAGCGAGTAATGACTGGTGCTCGGAGGTCCAGACTTTTTGGTGCTAACGGCTATTGCAAACGATGTAGAGAGGAACTAGAGGAAGTAGATCATCTGTTCTTCCGCTATTCCTCCTCTAGACAGATTTGGGCAGGGGCCAATTTACCTACTATTGCATCCTCCGGGGTTAGAGATTTTTGGGAATCCATTGGGTTGCCCGGAACTTGCACAATAATGGAGAAACTTAATGCGACATCTATTTTGTAGGCGATATGGTTGGCAAGAAATGGAGTTATTTCGAGGGGAGAGATTTTATATTGAAAATGTATTAGAACATTCCAGACTCATTCGTGGGTCTTGATCACTGAAACCTTGTACTTACTTTGTGAATATAAGTTTTTGGGTGTCCACCTTTACGATTTGACACCCTTTTTCCTTCAAAAAAATGCATATTCATATATATATATATATCATTCCTATACGTCATTCCAATTTTGTCAGAAACAGAGATTCCTACGCCCTCCATCTAGAACATGTAATTTAACGGTTTTCGAATTGCTGTAATCGACTAGTTCTGGATGGAGGGCGTAGGAGTCTCTGTTTCTAACGAAATTGGATTGACATATAGGAGGGATATATAGATGAATATACATGGTGGTATTTTTCGAAAAAATAAAAAGTGGAAGTTATAAGGCCGGGTTCATACTCCCTATCCTCACACACACACACACACACACGCACACACACACACACGCACACAGACACACACACACACATAGAGAGAGAGTTTCTTTCTATAATATATGCCCCACCAGGCCAACGTTCCTGGCTTCATCCCTGTTCATTATAAATGATGTTAGATTGCAGTCCGATATATATATATATATATATAGAGAGAGAGAGAGAGAGAGAGAGAGGAGTTTGGTGAGAGGAAACAAATGAAGGAAGCAGATCCTCAGTTGTAATGAAATCTATAATAGGGATGTTGTTTTGCAACAAATATATTATTAAAAATTCAATCATATGAATGGGATCTATGAATAATGTTATATATATATACACACTTATCAGATTTCATCCAAATCTATTTCTAGCTAATTCATCTTAATGGTCAAAGGATCAATCCTTTCTAAAATGGGTTCTAATTTTCTTAAATGTTGACTTTTTCCTTGACCATTTAGATGAAATAGATAGGAACGTTGTATTTAGACAAAATTTGATAGGTTTAGAACATTATTCATAGACCCAATCCATATGATTGGATTTATGAAAATATTTTTTTTTTGCAAAACAAAAAGGAAGGTTTAGTTTCACCTACAACAGAGGATCTAGTCTCGCATGGGAAATGAGAGATCTAGGACTAAAATTGGGAGGCGCCAATAAAAGAAGTGGCACTTTATTGCTAAAAAGTACTCTAAAATAAAAATGTCAAAAATGCTATCCACATGTCATTATAAAAATTCTTAGAAATTATAAATAATTATATTTGTGGTATTAAAAGGAAACAAATTAGAATAAACTACAAAGTCAGAATGAAGTAGCAAGTAACAATAACAGTTAGAGTCAGATGTGTCGAAGGCATAGTACATTCAAAGGCATCATCATATGTGTCGAAGGCATAGCACATTCAAAGGCATCCATTAAGGCAGAACTAGGATATTATACAGAAATTAACATACATCAAAAACAATTAGAAACACCTATGTTATATAACAATTTTGATGTTTAAAGTTTTACATTGGAAATTGATGAGCCGAAAAACCGAGAGACTAAGGGAGATAGGTATCAAGGGTCGTTGCGACCTCAACCCCTCGAGTCGGACTCAACAAGAAATCAAGACCACCAAATCAGATAAATCAATCAAATAAGTCGAATAGTAGTCTCGCTATTTTATTTAACCTGGTATAGCGACCAGGGTCGAAGTCAAGGAGCACAGATTGGCTAAGAGCCTACGAAGTAGTCAGAAATCAAAATAAGAAAATATTTTTGGTGGATTTTATGGGTTTTTTAATTTTTTGTGATTATTAATTATGAAGAAAATACAAAACAAAGCCAAAAAGTCCCTATCAAGGAATTATTAAACACACAAAAACAAGTCAGAAAATTACAATAAATTTTTTTTTGGATTTTGTATTTTTAAAGTGTTTTTAGTAATTATCTCATATTTTTATAATTTTTAGTTGATTTTAAAAAAATAAAATAAGATGAAAAATAGAAATAAATGTACAACCAGAATCTAAAGGCTATTTAAAAAAACTAAATAGCCTATAAAATTCTAGAGACAATTTTATGATGAAATAAAGATAAAAATCTATCTACTAGAAAAGAAATTTCATTTTTTTATTTTTTTATGAATTTTTAATGATTTTTCTAAGGTTTTTAGGGTTTTTCAATTTTTAGGGTTTTTATATATCCAAATCTAACAAAAATTGGACTGAAGCAACAAGACAACAAAACAATCTAACAATAATTTTTTTAGAATTTTTGGAGACTTTTTAATATTTTTAGTTGGTTTTTAAATGTAGACAATAGCAAAAATAGAGGTTTTTGAATTTTTAAAATCTAAAATCAAAACATAAATGTCCCAAAAAATCATTGAGATTTTTATACAGTGGCAGACCTCGTATCCAAATTTTCTCGAAATTAGGAGTCAATTTGCTATTTTATCCAACCAACAAGACATGCACAACACATAGGGACCTAGATGCAAAGAAAGTAAGTTCCAGGGGCTTAATTATAACACGCGCCAAAAATGTAGGAGGTTCAATGCAATTTTTACTTGAAATTCAGCACATGTTCAAATCCATCATGCACAAGGGTATAAGTGCAAATATTGAAACTAAAACTTCAAAGCATAACATGCATTAAACCCGAGCCCCATACACGCAATTATCCTAGAAAGTCATGCGACGTAGCACACACTACACAAACAGAGGGACTAAAATGCAAATTCTGAAAGCAAGAGGTCCAAAGTGCAAATTATCCAAATTAAAAACAATGACGACACATAATTACAGGACTGAAAAGTAAATTCTAAAACAGAAAGGGCCTAACTGAAATTTACCCCTTTATTAAAGTTCCAACGGCTGAAGGAGGTCCACCTAAGATCTGACAGCTACGATTCGCTGGTACCCCTATGACGATGGACGCCTGGCAGGGGATCCTTAGATAGATCCAACGGCCAAGGCTCTCGGATGATGGACGGTGGAGATCAGAACTGGCAGGAGAGCTCGATCGGACGACGGAGATGCTCCTTGGAAGAACGCCGATGAACTCGCCTCCAGCGAAGTTCGATCAGCCGATACGCGTGGTGGGGAGGTCCCTCTATATATATGGTGAAAATGGGGTTGCTCCCTCAGAGGAGCCTATTAGCTAATAGGCTGCTCCCACTCTATTTTCCTTTATTTTTATTTTTTTGAAAGATAAAAATATATATATTCATCACTATATCTCTCTACTATGGCATTCCAATTTTGTCAGAAATAAAGACTCCTATGCCCTCCATCTAGATATGTAATTTTAATGGTCTTAGAATTGTTGTAATCGACCTGCTCTAAGTGGATGACATATGAGTTTTTATTCCTAATAAAATTGAAATGACATATTTGAGGAATATAGTGATGAATATAAATATTTTTATATTTCCAAAAAATAAAAGAGGTGGGGATGAATAGGGCAGGAGCATCCCCCTTGCTGATCATAGGGAGTAGCTGTATTTTTCATATATATATATATATATATATATATATATATAGTGTGAGAGAGAGAGAGACGATAGGGAGTATGCACCCAGGTGCATGTAATTTTACATGCACCCGGCCCTATAACTTCCACTTTTTTTTTATTTTTTCGAAAAATACCGCCACATATATTCATCTATCCACCGAGCGTGGATCGGGCCTTTGGGATGATCTACGTCTGGTCCAGGAGAAATATGAAGATCTTCCTTGGATCATTGGAGGTGATTTTAATGTCACTCTTTTACCTTCAGATCAGCCTCGAAATCGAGGTGGGATGGATCCTGGTTCACCGGCCTTTAGGGAGTTTGTTGAGGAGCACTCTTTAGAAGTCTTTGATGCTTTGAACTCTCATTTTACATGGCGGAATACATCCTCAAGATCTAGGTTGGATTGTTTTCTCTGTTCGACGGAGCTGCTGGAGGCCTTCCCACTGGCCTCTGCTAGGTCCTTGCTGCGTGCTCACTCTGATCATACACCCATTTGTTGGGACCCTAGCGAATCGGTCCGGTTGGGGAGCCTCTTTCGCTTTGAGCGCTCATGGCTCTTAGAAGAGGATCTCAGAGATCGTATTGTTCAGTGTTGGAGGGGGATTGATTCTTCTGGCTCAGCATCTAGGGATATGGCATCTCGGTTGAAGGCACTTCGGTCCATGTTGGTGGACTATCGCAGGGAGCTCAAGATCCGTCATAGTGAAAGAAGGGATTTAGCCCAGGCTGAAGTG
Organism: Ottelia alismoides; assembly: GCA_037367405.1. NCBI lineage: Eukaryota > Viridiplantae > Streptophyta > Magnoliopsida > Alismatales > Hydrocharitaceae > Ottelia > Ottelia alismoides. Next base: position 723,293 of record JAZKJV010007550.1, on the reverse strand, counting down.
ACTAGGCTAGATATCACCGAGGACACCAGGGAGCTTTCTGAGGAGGAGAAGATGATGACGACAACTCACCAACGGGTTCTTTTAGAAGAGGACAAGAAGAGAGAGGTAGAATGGAAGCAACGTTCAAGGCAAACATGGTTGAGTGAAGGAGATGCGAATACGCGATTTTTTCATGCGGTTGCAAATGGAAGGAGGCGGAGAAATTTAATCCATTCTCTGGAGGTAAGAGGAGTGCGAGTGGAAGGCGAGAAGGAGATCGGGGCTGCAGTTGTTGAACACTTCAGGGATTTGACTAGGAGAGAACACCTCGGTGGAGTTCGTTGGCGTGATAGAGATGTGCCTCGAGTTTCAGATGTCCAGGCATCTCAGTTGATTTTCCCTTTCACCCTTCAGGAAGTCCGTACAGCAGTCTTTGATCTTAATGCAGATGGTTCTCCAGGGCCAGATGGTTTTCCTACTTTCTTTTTCCGTGAATTTTGGGATTTGGTGGGTCAGGATGTGTTAGCTGTGGTGGAAGAGCTGAGGGGGGAAAATCGTGGTTTTGATCGGTTAAATCGGTGCTTACTTTTCCTCTTGCCCAAGAAAGAGGTGGTGGTTAGAATTGAAGACTTCAGGCCTATTGCGCTTTCAAATGCAATATACCTAATTGTTGCGAAAGTCCTTGCTAATAGGTTGAGTGTTGTTTTGGGTGATATATCAGTGACTTCCAGATAGCTTTTGTTCCTGGGAGGCTTATGATGGATGGTGTAACCATTGCCTCGGAGATTGTTGCTGATTGGAAAAGAAGAAAGGTCAAAGGTTTACTTTGGAAAACTGACTTCTCCAAAGCGTATGATTGTGTTAGCTGGAAGTTTATCTGGGCATCGCTCTCCCGACGTGGTTTCCCAGATGAGTGGATTAGCTGGATGAAGAGATGTGTGACGACGACTTCTTGCTCAGTGTTAATTAATGGAAGACCAGAGGGTGGATTTTTTGAGCCGCAGAGGGCGGTTAGGCAGGGATGCCCGTTAGCTCCTCTTCTCTTTGTTATTGTGGCAGACGCGCTGTCAAGGATGGTCACTCATGCGGTGGAGGGAAATTTTTTTCAGGGTTACAATTCAAATGGTTTATCTCTCCCAATCTTACAGTATGCTGATGATACAATTTTGTTTGTGGAAGGTGGAGCTCGTGAAGCTGAGGGAGTTGCTACGGTATTGGAGTTGTTTAGGGCTGTCTCAGGGTTGAAGCTCAATGAGGAGAAATCAGTTTTTGTTCCCTTTGGTCTTCTAGAGGAGGAGATTGGGGCATGTGGGGCATTCCTGCGCTCACGACGGGGATCTCTACCAATCACCTATTTGGGGTTACCACTGGTGGATGGCCGTCTAAAGCAATCACATTGGTTACCTATGATTGAGAGGTTTGAGCATAAGCTTGCATGCTGGCGTGCTTCTTGCCTATCACGGGGTGGACGCGTGGTGCTCTTGAGGTCGGTACTCTCTGCGATTCCTATTTTCTTCCTATCATCTCGCTTGCTCCCAGTGGGGATTAATAGACGGTTGGAGTCATTGATGCGTAGATTCTTCTGGGCTGGTACTCTGCTAGTTAGTTGGAAGATTGTGATGCTTACTGAGGCAGATGGTGGTTTGGGAGTCCTAAACCTTGAGGTGATGAACAAGGCCCTCCTAACTAAGTGGATCACTCGTATTTGTGGTGGAGGTTCAGATACTCTTTGTTTGCTAGTGAGGAGGATCTATGGTGTGACAGGTAGCCTAGAATGGCATCCCAGTAGAGTGGTAAGGCCTTCCGATTTTTGGCGAGGCGTGTGCACAATACTTCCCCAGATTTCTCCATATCTAAATCCGATGCTGGGGGATGGTGATGAAGCCACTTATTGGACTTGGGAAGATGATGCTTTTACTGTGAAAAAAGCTTACAAAGTTTTATATACAGCCTTCGTTTTTTATCCGGGAATTGCAATGCCAGTATTAGCGCAGTTATGTTCTTGGAGGATTCCTAAAAGAGTGAAAGTTTTCCTTTGGCAGTTCGGGTGAGAGCGAGTAATGACTGGTGCTCGGAGGTCCAGACTTTTTGGTGCTAACGGCTATTGCAAACGATGTGGAGAGGAACTAGAGGATGTAGATCATTTGTTCTTCCGCTATTCCTCCTCTAGACAGATTTGGGCAGGGGCCAATTTACCTACTATTGCATCCTCCGGGGTTAGAGATTTTTGGGAATCCATTGGGTTGCCCGGAACTTGCACAATAATGGAGAAACTTAATGCGACATCTATTTTGTGGGCGATATGGTTGGCAAGAAATGGAGTTATTTCGAGGGGAGAGATTTTATATTGAAAATGTATTAGAACATTCCAGACTCATTCGTGGGTCTTGATCACTGAAACCTTGTACTTACTTTGTGAATATAAGTTTTTGGGTGTCCACCTTTACGGTTTGACACCCTTTTTCCTTCAAAAAAATGCATATTCATATATATATATATATATATATATCCCTCCTATATGTCATTCCAATTTTGTCAGAAACAGAGACTCCTACGCCCTCCGTCTAGAACATGTAATTTAACGGTTTTAGAATTGCTGTAATCGACTAGTTCTGGATGGAGGGCGTAGGAGTCTCTGTTTCTAACGAAATTGGATTGACATATAGGAGGGATATATAGATGAATATACATGGTGGTATTTTTCGAAAAAATAAAAAGTGGAAGTTATAGGGCCGGGTTCATACTCCCTATCCTCACACACACACACACACACACACACACACACACACACGCACGCACACGCACACAGACACATACACACACATAGAGAGAGAGAGTTTCTTTCTATAATATATGCCCCACCAGGCCAACATTCCTGGCTTCATCCCTGTTCATTATAAATGATGTTAGATTGCAGTCCGATATATATATATATATATAGATAGATAGAGAGAGAGGAGTTTGGTGAGAGGAAACAAATGAAGGAAGCAGATCCTCAGTTGTAATGAAATCTATAATAGGGATGTTGTTTTGCAACAAATATATTATTAAAAATTCAATCATATGAATGGGATCTATGAATAATGTTATATATATATACACTTATCAGATTTCATCCAAATCTATTTCTAGCTAATTCATCTTAATGGTCAAAGGATCAATCCTTTCTAAAATGGGTTCTAATTTTCTTAAATGTTGACTTTTTCCTTGACCATTTAGATGAAATAGATAGAAACGTTGTATTTAGACAAAATTTGATAGGTTTAGAACATTATTCATAGACCCAATCCATATGATTGGATTTATGAAAATATTTTTTTTTTGCAAAACAAAAAGGAAGGTTTAGTTTCACCTACAACAGAGGATCTAGTCTCGCATGGGAAATGAGAGATCTAGGACTAAAATTGGGAGGCGCCAATAAAAGAAGTGGCACTTTATTGCTAAAAAGTACTCTAAAATAAAAATGTCAAAAATGCTATCCACATGTCATTATAAAAATTCTTAGAAATTATAAATAATTATATTTGTGGTATTAAAAGGAAACAAATTAGATTAAACTACAAAGTCAGAATGAAGTAGCAAGTAACAATAACAGTTAGAGTCAGATGTGTCGAAGGCATAGTACATTCAAAGGCATCATCATATGTGTCGAAGGCATAGCACATTCAAAGGCATCCATTAAGGCAGAACTAGGATATTATACAGAAATTAACGTACATCACAAATAATTAGAAACACCTATGTTATATAACAATTTTGATGTTTAAAGTTTTACATTGGAAATTGATGAGCCGAAAAACCGAGAGACTAAGGGAGATAGGTATCAAGGGTCGTTGCGACCTCAACCCCTCGAGTTGGACTCAACAAGAAATCAAGACCACCAAATCAGATAAATCAATCAAATAAGTCGAATAGTGGTCTCGCTATTTTATTTAACCTGGTATAGCGACCAGGGTCGAAGTCAAGGAGCACAGATTGGCTAAGAGCCTACCAAGTAGTCAGAAATCGAAATAAGAAAATATTTTTGGTGGATTTTATGGGTTTTTAAATTTTTTGTGATTATTAATTATGAAGAAAATACAAAACAAAGCCAAAAAGTCCCTATCAAGGAATTATTAAACACACAAAAACAAGTCAGAAAATTACAATAAAATTTTTTTTGGATTTTGTATTTTTAAAGTGTTTTTAGTAATTATCTCATATTTTTATAATTTTTAGTTGATTTTACAAAAATAAAATAAGATGAAAAATATAAATCAATGTACAACCAGAATCTAAAGGCTATTTAAAAAAACTAAATAGCCTATAAAATTCTAGAGACAATTTTATGATGAAATAAAGATAAAAATCTATCTACTAGAAAAGAAATTTCATTTTTTTTATTTTTTATGAATTTTTAATGATTTTTCTAAGGTTTTTAGGGTTTTTCAATTTTTAGGGTTTTTGTATATCCAAATCTAACAAAAATTGGACTGAAGCAACAAGACAACAAAACAATCTAACAATAATTTTTTTAGAATTTTTGGAGACTTTTTAATATTTTTAGTTGGTTTTTAAATGTAGACAATAGCAAAAATAGAGGTTTTTGAATTTTTAAAATTTAAAATCAAAACATAAATGTCCCAAAAAATCATTGAAATTTTTATACAGTGGCAGACCTCGTATCCAAATTTTCTCGAAATTAGGAGTCAATTTGCTATTTTATCCAACCAACAAGACATGCACAACACATAGGGACCTAGATGCAAAGAAAATAAGTTCCAGGGGCTTAATTATAACACGCGCCAAAAATGTAGGAGGTTCAATGCAATTTTCACTTGAAATTCAGCACATGTTCAAATCCATCATGCACAAGGGTATAAGTGCAAATATTGAAACTAAAACTTCAACGCATAACATGCATTAAACCCGAGCCCCATACACGTAATTATCCTAGAAAGTCATGCGACGAAGCACACACTACACAAACAGAGGGACTAAAATGCAAATTCTGAAAGCAAGAGGTCCAAAGTGCAAATTATCCAAATTAAAAACAATGACGACACATAATTACAGGACTGAAAAGTAAATTCTAAAACAGAAAGGGCCTAACTGAAATTTACCCCTTTATTAAAGTTCCAACGGCTGAAGGAGGTCCACCTAAGATCTGACGGCTACGATTCGCTGGTACCCCTATGACGATGGACGGCTGGCAGGGGATCCTTAGATAGATCCAACGGCCAAGGCTCTCGGATGATGGACGGTGGAGATCAGAACTGGCAGGAGAGCTCGATCGGACGGCGGAGATGCTCCTTGGAAGAACGCCGATGAACTCGCCTCCAGCGAAGTTCGATCGGCCGATACGCGTGGTGGGGAGGTCCCTCTATATATATGGTGAAAATGGGGTTGCTCCCTCAGAGGAGCCTATTAGCTAATAGGCTGCTCCCACTATATTTTCCTTTATTTTTATTTTTTTGAAAGATAAATATATATATATATTCATCACTATATCTCTCTACTATGGCATTCCAATTTTGTCAGAAACAAAGACTCCTATGCCCTCCATCTAGATATGTAATTTTAATGGTCTTAGAATTGTTGTAATCGACCTGCTCTAAGTGGATGACATATGAGTTTTTATTCCTAATAAAATTGAAATGACATATTTGAGGAATATAGTGATGAATATAAATATTTTTATATTTCCAAAAAATAAAAGAGGTGGGGATGAATAGGGCAGGAGCATCCCCCTTGCTGATCATAGGGAGTAGCTGTATTTTTCATATATATATATATAGTGAGAGAGAGAGAGAGAGACGATAGGGAGTATGCACCCAGGTGCATGTAATTTTACATGCACCCGGCCCTATAACTTCCACTTTTTTATTTTTTCGAAAAATACCGCCACATATATTCATCTATCCACCGAACGTGGATCGGGCCTTTGGGATGATCTACGTCTGGTCCAGGCGAAATATGAAGATCTTCCTTGGATCATTGGAGGTGATTTTAATGTCACTCTTTTACCTTCAGATCAGCCTCGGAATCGAGGTGGGATGGATCCTGGTTCACCGGCCTTTAGGGAGTTTGTTGAGGAGCACTCTTTAGAAGTCTTTGATGCTTTGAACTCTCATTTTACATGGCGGAATACATCCTCAAGATCTAGGTTGGATCGTTTTCTCTGTTCGACGGAGATGCTGGAGGCCTTCCCGCTGGCCTCTGCTAGGTCCTTGCCGCGTGCTCACTCTGATCATACACCCATTTGTTGGGACTCTAGCGAATCGGTCCGGTTGGGGAGCCTCTTTCGCTTTGAGCGCTCATGGCTCTTAGAAGAGGATCTCAGAGATCGTATTGTTCAGTGTTGGAGGGGATTGATTCTTCTGGCTCAGTATCTAGGGATATGGCATCTCGGTTGAAGGCACTTCGGTCCATGTTGGTGGACTATCGCAGGGAGCTCAAGATCCGTCGTAGTGAAAGAAGGGATTTAGCCCAGGCTGAAGTGACTAGGCTAGATATCACCGAGGACACCAGGGAGCTTTCTGAGGAGGAGAAGATGATGACGACAACTCACCAACGGGTTCTTTTAGAAGAGGACAAGAAGAGAGAGGTAGAATGGAAGCAACGTTCAAGGCAGACATGGTTGAGGGAAGGAGATGCGAATACGTGATTTTTTCATGCGGTTGCAAATGGAAGGAGGCAGAGAAATTTAATCCATTCTCTGGAGGTAAGAGGAGTGCGAGTGGAAGGCGAGAAGGAGATCGGGGCTGCAGTTGTTGAACACTTCAGGGATTTGACTAGGAGAGAACACCTCGGTGGAGTTCGTTGGCGTGATAGAGATGTGCCTCGAGTTTCAGATGTCCAGGCATCTCAGTTGATTTTCCCTTTCACCCTTCAGGAAGTCCGTACAGCAGTCTTTGATCTTTATGCAGATGGTTCTCCAGGGCCAGATGGTTTTCCTACTTTCTTTTTCCGTGAATTTTGGGATTTGGTGGGTCAGGATGTGTTAGCTGTGGTGGAAGAGCTGAGGGGTGAAAATCGTGGTTTTGATCGGTTAAATCGGTGCTTACTTTTCCTCTTGTCCAAGAAAGAGGTGGTGGTTAGAATTGAAGACTTCAGGCCTATTGCGCTTTCAAATGCAATATACCTAATTGTTGCGAAAGTCCTTGCTAATAGGTTGAGTGTTGTTTTGGGTGATATATCAGTGACTTCCAGATAGCTTTAGTTCCTGGGAGGCTTATGATGGATGGTGTAACCATTGCCTCGGAGATTGTTGCTGATTGGAAAAGAAGAAAGGTCAAAGGTTTACTTTGGAAAACTGACTTCTCCAAAGCGTATGATTGTGTTAGCTGGAAGTTTATCTGGGCATCGCTCTCCTGACGTGGTTTCCCAGATGAGTGGATTAGCTGGATGAAGAGATGTGTGACGACGACTTCTTGCTCAGTGTTAATTAATGGAAGACCAGAGGGTGGATTTTTTGAGCCGCAGAGGGCGGTTAGGCAGGGATGCCCGTTAGCTCCTCTTCTCTTTGTTATTGTGGCAGACGCGCTGTAAAGGATGGTCACTCGTGCGGTGGAGGGAAATTTTTTTCAGGGTTACAATTCAAATGGTTTATCTATCCCAATCTTACATTATGCTGATGATACAATTTTGTTTGTGGAAGGTGGAGCTCGTGAAGCTGAGGGAGTTGCTACGGTATTGGAGTTGTTTAGGGCTGTCTCAGGGTTGAAGCTCAATGAGGAGAAATCAGTTTTTGTTCCCTTTGGTCTTCTAGAGGAGGAGATCGAGGCATGTGGGGCATTCCTGCGCTCACGACGGGGATCTCTACAAATCACCTATTTAGGGTTACCACTGGTGGACGGCCGTCTAAAGCAATCACATTGGTTACCTGTGATTGAGAGGTTTGAGCATAAGCTTGCATGCTGGCGTGCTTCTTGCCTATCACGGGGTGGACGCTTGGTGCTCTTGAGGTCGGTACTCTCTGCGATTCCTATTTTCTTCCTATCATCTCGCTTGCTCCCAGTGCGGATTAATAGACGGTTGGAGTCATTGATGCGTAGATTCTTCTGGGATGGTACTCTGCTGGTTAGTTGGAAGATTGTGACGCTTACTGAGGCAGATGGTGGTTTGGGAGTCCTAAACCTTGAGGTGATGAACAAGGCCCTCCTAACTAAGTGGATCACTCGTATTTGTGGTGGAGGTTCAGATACTCTTTGTTTGCTAGTGAGGAGGATCTATGGTGTGACAGGTAGCCTAGAATGGCGTCCCAGTAGAGTGGTAAGGCCTTCCAATTTTTGGCGAGGCGTGTGCACAATACTTCCCCAGATTTCTCCATATCTAAATCCGGTGCTGGGGGATGGTGATGAAGCCACTTATTGGACTTGGGAAGATGATGCTTTTACTGTGAAAAAAGCTTACAAAGTTTTATATACAGCCTTCGTTTTTTATCCGGGAATTGCAATGCCAGTATTAGCGTAGTTATGTTCTTGGAGGATTCCTAAAAGAGTGAAAGTTTTCCTTTGGCAGTTCGGGTGAGAGCGAGTAATGACTGGTGCTCGGAGGTCCAGACTTTTTGGTGCTAACGGCTATTGCAAACGATGTGGAGAGGAACTAGAGGATGTAGATCATCTGTTCTTCCGCTATTCCTCCTCTAGACAGATTTGGGCAGGGGCCAATTTACCTACTATTGCATCCTCCGGGGTCAGAGATTTTTGGGAATCCATTGGGTTGCCCGGAACTTGCACAATAATGGAGAAACTTAATGCGGCATCTATTTTGTGGGCGATATGGTTGGCAAGAAATGGAGTTATTTCGAGGGGAGAGATTTTATATTGAAAATGTATTAGAACATTCCAGACTCATTCGTGGGTCTTGATCACTGAAACCTTGTACTTACTTTGTGAATATAAGTTTTTGGGTGTCCACCTTTACGGTTTGACACCCTTTTTCCTTCAAAAAAATGCATATTTATATATATATATATCCCTCCTATATGTCATTCCAATTTTGTCAGAAACAGAGACTCCTACGCCCTCCATCTAGAACATGTAATTTAACGGTTTTAGAATTGCTGTAATCGACTAGTTCTGGATGGAGGGCGTAGGAGTCTCTGTTTCTAACGAAATTGGATTGACATATAGGAGGGATATATAGATGAATATACATGGTGGTATTTTTCGAAAAAATAAAAAGTGGAAGTTATAGGGCCGGGTTCATACTCCCTATCCTCACACACACACACACACACACACACACACACACACACACACACACACGCACGCACACGCACACAGACACATACACACACACATAGAGAGAGAGAGTTTCTTTCTATAATATATGCCCCACCAGGCCAACATTCCTGGCTTCATCCCTGTTCATTATAAATGATGTTAGATTGCAGTCCGATATATATATATATATAGATAGATAGATAGAGAGAGAGAGGAGTTTGGTGAGAGGAAACAAATGAAGGAAGCAGATCCTCAGTTGTAATGAAATCTATAATAGGGATGTTGTTTTGCAACAAATATATTATTAAAAATTCAATCATATGAATGGGATCTATGAATAATGTTATATATATATATACACTTATCAGATTTCATCCAAATCTATTTCTAGCTAATTCATCTTAATGGTCAAAGGATCAATCCTTTCTAAAATGGGTTCTAATTTTCTTAAATGTTGACTTTTTCCTTGACCATTTAGATGAAATAGATAGAAACGTTGTATTTAGACAAAATTTGATAGGTTTAGAACATTATTCATAGACCCAATCCATATGATTGGATTTATGAAAATATTTTTTTTTTGCAAAACAAAAAGGAAGGTTTAGTTTCACCTACAACAGAGGATCTAGTCTCGCATGGGAAATGAGAGATCTAGGACTAAAATTGGGAGGCGCCAATAAAAGAAGTGGCACTTTATTGCTAAAAAGTACTCTAAAATAAAAATGTCAAAAATGCTATCCACATGTCATTATAAAAATTCTTAGAAATTATAAATAATTATATTTGTGGTATTAAAAGGAAACAAATTAGAATAAACTACAAAGTCAGAATGAAGTAGCAAGTAACAATAACAGTTAGAGTCAGATGTGTCGAAGGCATAGTACATTCAAAGGCATCATCATATGTGTCGAAGGCATAGCACATTCAAAGGCATCCATTAAGGCAGAACTAGGATATTATACAGAAATTAACATACATCACAAACAATTAGAAACACCTATGTTATATAACAATTTTGATGTTTAAAGTTTTACATTGGAAATTGATGAGCCGAAAAACCGAGAGACTAAGGGAGATAGGTATCAAGGGTCGTTGCGACCTCAACCCCTCGAGTCGGACTCAACAAGAAATCAAGACCACCAAATCAGATAAATCAATCAAATAAGTCGAATAGTGGTCTCGCTATTTTATTTAACCTGGTATAGCGACCAGGGTCGAAGTCAAGGAGCACAGATTGGCTAAGAGCCTACGAAGTAGTCAGAAATCAAAATAAGAAAATATTTTTGGTGGATTTTATGGGTTTTTAAATTTTTTGTGATTATTAATTATGAAGAAAATACAAAACAAAGCCAAAAAGTCCCTATCAAGGAATTATTAAACACACAAAAACAAGTCAGAAAATTACAATAAAATTTTTTTTGGATTTTGTATTTTTAAAGTGTTTTTAGTAATTATCTCATATTTTTATAATTTTTAGTTGATTTTACAAAAATAAAATAAGATGAAAAATAGAAATCAATGTACAACCAGAATCTAAAGGCTATTTAAAAAAACCTAAATAGCCTATAAAATTTTAGAGACAATTTTATGATGAAATAAAGATAAAAATCTATCTACTAGAAAAGAAATTTCATTTTTTTTATGAATTTTTAATGATTTTTCTAAGGTTTTTAGGGTTTTTCAATTTTTAGGGTTTTTATATATCCAAATCTAACAAAAATTAGACTGAAGCAACAAGACAACAAAACAATCTAACAATAATTTTTTTTAGAATTTTTGGAGACTTTTTAATATTTTTAGTTGGTTTTTAAATGTAGACAATAGCAAAAATAGAGGTTTTTGAATTTTTAAAATCTAAAATCAAAACATAAATGTCCCAAAAAATCATTGAAATTTTTATACAGTGGCAGACCTCGTATCCAAATTTTCTCGAAATTAGGAGTCAATTTGCTATTTTATCCAACCAACAAGACATGCACAACACATAGGGACCTAGATGCAAAGAAAGTAAGTTCCAGGGGCTTAATTATAACACGCGCCAAAAATGTAGGAGGTTCAATGCAATTTTCACTTGAAATTCAGCACATGTTCAAATCCATCATGCACAAGGGTATAAGTGCAAATATTGAAACTAAAACTTCAAAGCATAACATGCATTAAACCCGAGCCCCATATACGCAATTATCCTAGAAAGTCATGCGACGAAGCACACACTACACAAACAGAGGGACTAAAATGCAAATTCTGAAAGCAAGAGGTCCAAAGTGCAAATTATCCAAATTAAAAACAATGACGACACATAATTACAGGACTGAAAAGTAAATTCTAAAACAGAAAGGGCCTAACTGAAATTTAACCCTTTATTAAAGTTCCAACGGCTGAAGGAGGTCCACCTAAGATCTGACGGCTACGATTCGCTGGTACCCCTATGACGATGGACGGCTGGCAGGGGATCCTTAGATAGATCCAACGGCCAAGGCTCTCGGATGATGGACGGTGGAGATCAGAACTGGCAGGAGAGCTCGATCGGACGGCGGAGATGCTCCTTGGAAGAACGCCGATGAACTCGCCTCCAGCGAAGTTCGATCGGCCGATACGCGTGGTGGGGAGGTCCCTCTATATATATGGTGAAAATGGGGTTGCTCCCTCAGAGGAGCCTATTAGCTAATAGGCTGCTCCCACTATATTTTCCTTTATTTTTATTTTTTTGAAAGATAAAAATATATATATTCATCACTATATCTCTCTACTATGGCATTCCAATTTTGTCAGAAACAAAGACTCCTATGCCCTCCATCTAGATATGTAATTTTAATGGTCTTAGAATTGTTGTAATCGACCTGCTCTAAGTGGATGACATATGAGTTTTTATTCCTAATAAAATTGAAATGACATATTTGAGGAATATAGTGATGAATATAAATATTTTTATATTTCCAAAAAATAAAAGAGGTGGGGATGAATAGGGCAGGAGCATCCCCCTTGCTGATCATAGGGAGTAGCTGTATTTTTCATATATATATATATAGTGAGAGAGAGAGAGAGACGATAGGGAGTATGCACCCAGGTGCATGTAATTTTACATGCACCCGGCCCTATAACTTCCACTTTTTTTATTTTTTCGAAAAATACCGCCACATATATTCATCTATCCACCGAACGTGGATCGGGCCTTTGGGATGATCTACGTCTGGTCCAGGCGAAATATGAAGATCTTCCTTGGATCATTGGAGGTGATTTTAATGTCACTCTTTTACCTTCAGATCAGCCTCGGAATCGAGGTGGGATGGATCCTGGTTCACCGGCCTTTAGGGAGTTTGTTGAGGAGCACTCTTTAGAAGTCTTTGATGCTTTGAACTCTCATTTTACATGGCGGAATACATCCTCAAGATCTAGGTTGGATCGTTTTCTCTGTTCGACGGAGTTGCTGGAGGCCTTCCCGCTGGCCTCTGCTAGGTCCTTGCCGCGTGCTCACTCTGATCATACACCCATTTGTTGGGACTCTAGCGAATCGGTCCGGTTGGGGAGCCTCTTTCGCTTTGAGCGCTCATGGCTCTTAGAAGAGGATCTCAGAGATCGTATTGTTCAGTGTTGGAGGGGGATTGATTCTTCTGGCTCAGTATCTAGGGATATGGCATCTCGGTTGAAGGCACTTCGGTCCATGTTGGTGGACTATCGCAGGGAGCTCAAGATCCGTCGTAGTGAAAGAAGGGATTTAGCCCAGGCTGAAGTGACTAGGCTAGATATCACCGAGGACACCAGGGAGCTTTCTGAGGAGGAGAAGATGATGACGACAACTCACCAACGGGTTCTTTTAGAAGAGGACAAGACGAGAGAGGTAGAATGGAAGCAACGTTCAAGGCAGACATGGTTGAGGGAAGGAGATGCGAATACGTGATTTTTTCATGCGGTTGCAAATGGAAGGAGGCAGAGAAATTTAATCCATTCTCTGGAGGTAAGAGGAGTGCGAGTGGAAGGCGAGAAGGAGATCGGGGCTGCAGTTGTTGAACACTTCAGGGATTTGACTAGGAGAGAACACCTCGGTGGAGTTCGTTGGCGTGATAGAGATGTGCCTCGAGTTTCAGATGTCCAGGCATCTCAGTTGATTTTCCCTTTCACCCTTCAGGAAGTCCGTACAGCAGTCTTTGATCTTTATGCAGATGGTTCTCCAGGGCCAGATGGTTTTCCTACTTTCTTTTTCCGTGAATTTTGGGATTTGGTGGGTCAGGATGTGTTAGCTGTGGTGGAAGAGCTGAGGGGTGAAAATCGTGGTTTTGATCGGTTAAATCGGTGCTTACTTTTCCTCTTGCCCAAGAAAGAGGTGGTGGTTAGAATTGAAGACTTCAGGCCTATTGCGCTTTCAAATGCAATATACCTAATTGTTGCGAAAGTCCTTGCTAATAGGTTGAGTGTTGTTTTGGGTGATATATCAGTGACTTCCAGATAGCTTTAGTTCCTGGGAGGCTTATGATGGATGGTGTAACCATTGCCTCGGAGATTGTTGCTGATTGGAAAAGAAGAAAGGTCAAAGGTTTACTTTGGAAAACTGACTTCTCCAAAGCGTATGATTGTGTTAGCTGGAAGTTTATCTGGGCATCGCTCTCCTGACGTGGTTTCCCAGATGAGTGGATTAGCTGGATGAAGAGATGTGTGACGACGACTTCTTGCTCAGTGTTAATTAATGGAAGACCAGAGGGTGGATTTTTTGAGCCGCAGAGGGCGGTTAGGCAGGGATGCCCGTTAGCTCCTCTTCTCTTTGTTATTGTGGCAGACGCGCTGTAAAGGATGGTCACTCGTGCGGTGGAGGGAAATTTTTTTCAGGGTTACAATTCAAATGGTTTATCTATCCCAATCTTACAGTATGCTGATGATACAATTTTGTTTGTGGAAGGTGGAGCTCGTGAAGCTGAGGGAGTTGCTACGGTATTGGAGTTGTTTAGGGCTGTCTCAGGGTTGAAGCTCAATGAGGAGAAATCAGTTTTTGTTCCCTTTGGTCTTCTAGAGGAGGAGATCGAGGCATGTGGGGCATTCCTGCGCTCACGACGGGGATCTCTACAAATCACCTATTTAGGGTTACCACTGGTGGACGGCCGTCTAAAGCAATCACATTGGTTACCTGTGATTGAGAGGTTTGAGCATAAGCTTGCATGCTGGCGTGCTTCTTGCCTATCACGGGGTGGACGCTTGGTGCTCTTGAGGTCGGTACTCTCTGCGATTCCTATTTTCTTCCTATCATCTCGCTTGCTCCCAGTGCGGATTAATAGACGGTTGGAGTCATTGATGCGTAGATTCTTCTGGGATGGTACTCTGCTGGTTAGTTGTAAGATTGTGACGCTTACTGAGGCAGATGGTGGTTTGGGAGTCCTAAACCTTGAGGTGATGAACAAGGCCCTCCTAACTAAGTGGATCACTCGTATTTGTGGTGGAGGTTCAAATACTCTTTGTTTGCTAGTGAGGAGGATCTATGGTGTGACAGGTAGCCTAGAATGGCGTCCCAGTAGAGTGGTAAGGCCTTCCAATTTTTGGCGAGGCGTGTGCACAATACTTCCCCAGATTTCTCCATATCTAAATCCGGTGCTGGGGGATGGTGATGAAGCCACTTATTGGACTTGGGAAGATGATGCTTTTACTGTGAAAAAAGCTTACAAAGTTTTATATACAGCCTTCGTTTTTTATCCGGGAATTGCAATGCCAGTATTAGCGTAGTTATGTTCTTGGAGGATTCCTAAAAGAGTGAAAGTTTCCCTTTGGCAGTTCGGGTGAGAGCGAGTAATGACTGGTGCTCGGAGGTCCAGACTTTTTGGTGCTAACGGCTATTGCAAACGATGTGGAGAGGAACTAGAGGATGTAGATCATCTGTTCTTCCGCTATTCCTCCTCTAGACAGATTTGGGCAGGGGCCAATTTACCTACTATTGCATCCTCCGGGGTCAGAGATTTTTGGGAATCCATTGGGTTGCCCGGAACTTGCACAATAATGGAGAAACTTAATGCGGCATCTATTTTGTGGGCGATATGGTTGGCAAGAAATGGAGTTATTTCGAGGGGAGAGATTTTATATTGAAAATGTATTAGAACATTCCAGACTCATTCGTGGGTCTTGATCACTGAAACCTTGTACTTACTTTGTGAATATAAGTTTTTGGGTGTCCACCTTTACGGTTTGACACCCTTTTTCCTTCAAAAAAATGCATATTCATATATATATATATATCCCTCCTATATGTCATTCCAATTTTGTCAGAAACAGAGACTCCTACGCCCTCCATCTAGAACATGTAATTTAACGGTTTTAGAATTGCTGTAATCGACTAGTTCTGGATGGAGGGCGTAGGAGTCTCTGTTTCTAACGAAATTGGATTGACATATAGGAGGGATATATAGATGAATATACATGGTGGTATTTTTCGAAAAAATAAAAAGTGGAAGTTATAGGGCCGGGTTCACACACACACACACACACACGCACACACACACACGCACACGCACATGCACACGCACACACACACACACAGACACAGACACAGACACACACACATAGAGAGAGAGTTTCTTTCTATAATATATGCCCCACCAGGCCAACGTTTCTGGCTTCATCCCTGTTCATTATAAATGATGTTAGATTGCAGTCCGATATATATATATATAGAGAGAGAGAGAGAGAGAGAGAGAGATAGATAGAGAGAGAGAGGAGTTTGGTGAGAGGAAACAAATGAAGGAAGCAGATCCTCAGTTGTAATGAAATCTATAATAGGGATGTTGTTTTGCAACAAATATATTATTAAAAATTCAATCATATGAATGGGATCTATGAATAATGTTATATATATATATATATACACTTATCAGATTTCATCCAAATCTGTTTCTAGCTAATTCATCTTAATGGTCAAAGGATCAATCCTTTCTAAAATGGGTTCTAATTTTCTTAAATGTTGACTTTTTACTTGACCATTTAGATGAAATAGATAGGAACGTTGTATTTAGACAAAATTTGATAGGTGTAGAACATTATTCATAGACCCAATCCATATGATTGGATTTATGAAAAAATTTTTTTTTGCAAAACAAAAAGGAAGGTTTAGTTTCACCTACAACAGAGGATCTAGTCTCGCATGGGAAATGAGAGATCTAGGACTAAAATTGGGAGGCGCCAATAAAAGAAGTGGCACTTTATTGCTAAAAAGTACTCTAAAATAAAAATGTCAAAAATGCTATCCACATGTCATTATAAAAATTCTTAGAAATTATAAATAATTATATTTGTGGTATTAAAAGGAAACAAATTAGATTAAACTACAAAGTCAGAATGAAGTAGCAAGTAACAATAACAGTTAGAGTCAGATGTGTCGAAGGCATAGTACATTCAAAGGCATCATCATATGTGTCGAAGGCATAGCACATTCAAAGGCATCCATTAAGGCAGAACTAGGATATTATACAGAAATTAACATACATCACAAACAATTAGAAACACCTATGTGATGAATCTGCGATTCGTCATCTTTATTCATTTATTTTAGCTTAAAATCCCTTATAAAACACCTGCATATAACGCTAACTCCATATTCTTACTAACTTGCATTTGTTTGTAATTATTGTACATTTCTTACTAATTTTAACCTAAAATAAATAAATAATGAAAGAAAGGAAAAATAAAGAAAAGAAAATAAAAAAGGAAGACTGTATACAGGCTGACCCGAACCCCGAGAGAAGGTCAAGACTTGTCCTGATCGACCAGGAATAAAGTAGGGGGAGATAAGGTCCTCAACCAGAAAATCTAAAAAAATGTGTTTCTCACTTATTTTGTGTATATCTGTATAAAACTAACACTAATTTATTTGTACCTTAATTGATCCCAAATCAAATAACATTCAAAATCGAAGTTGTAAATAAAAATGGGTCCTAATTAATAAAACTGATTGCACAATTAAATCATGTACAAAATAAAAGTAGCCACACTTGGAAAAAGCCACTAAGCACTAATTGAAAGATCAATTCCGGCTCCATATGATCTCAAATTGAACAAATATCATTTCCATTGAATTCTAAATTAAATTATCTTCAAAATGACTGTGATTTTATAATTTTTGGAGTTACGGTTGAAAAGTTGGTTTTCTGGGGTGGTTTGTGCAATTTTTCCTTGTATTTTGTGCATATTGTATTTGTATATATATTTGTAAATATTTTTACTAATTATGAAAAATAAAAATAAAAATAAAAAAATAATAATAACATTGTTAAAACAAAAAAGGCTAATTTCCTCATTTAACCCTTGTATATAATACCATATATGTATATAGTACATGTATATAGTTGCTATTTTTAACTAACCATCTTAAAAAAATAAAAAATTAACATTTTTTTAATTCAAATAAATAAAGTGATGAAAATTCAAAAAAAAATAGATAATTTTGTAAATAATTTTATCCTTCTATTTTATCTCTCATGTTATCTCTTCCACCAAAAAAATCAAAAATTCATCTCTTATCCAAAAAAATTCAAAATTCAAAATTCATCTCTTTTCTATTTATATGGCTCCATCTCCCTCATTCCAACCTGATCAATCTTTAGAGAGAGGAGCCCGATCTCCGAGAGAAATTTCGTCGAGTAAGTTGCCTAGCCTCCGAGCCGTCCGGTGACAGCGAGTCGGCCTTGTCGAGGCGATCACGGTCTATTTTCCACTCCTAAGGTGAGATCCAAATTTTTCTTCGCATTTTACCTTAGTTTAATCGTAGTATAGTTTATCGCAATTTTTTTCCTTCGTCATTTTTTTTCTAGATCTCAAAAATCTCCATCTCGATTTTATCCGCCACCGACTCGATTTTCATCTCATCTTCTCGATCACTCCGCCTTCGATTTCTATCTCCCATGATCTATCAACTCTGACCACGCACGGTGGTCGGAGAATCGGATTCAATCTTCCATTTTCGTCGAATCCCCGTTCATTTTCCGATTTGTAAATAAATAAAAAGAATAAAATTTTTGTTTCTTGTTATGCCCTAACATTTGTTTTGCAGGGAAACATTAAAAAGATTATAAAAAAAGAAGAAATTTTTTATCTTTTCATCTCCTGTTTTTTCGGATTTAAAAAAAATAAAAAAAATAAAAAAAGGTTTTCCTTTATCTACTGTTTACATCACATACATAAGAATAAAAAAAATTAAAAAAAAACAAAACAAAAAAAAGAAGGGACGGCAGACCCTAGGCGTCGCCGCCCCTCCATCATTGCCGCAAGCCGCAGGGCCCCGCGCGACCCCAGCTCCAATTCGACCCTCGGCCGCTCGAAGCCAACCTCCAGGCCGACCTCCAGCAGCCGCCCCCACGCGAGTTCCTGTCGCCGCGACACCGGCGCGCGGCCCCGCCGCCCTCCACGCGCAGCCCGCGCGACTCTCTTCCAGCCGTGCGTGGGTCGCGCTCGGCCAACCCAGCGCCGCCCTCTTCCGCTTCCGCCCCGCCGCACAGCAGCGCGAAGACGCGCCCGAGCTCCAACGCCACCGCCGGCCTCCTCCACAACCATCGGCGCCGCCCCGCGTCTCGCCACCTCCAGCGGCGCCCAGCTGCGCGGGCGCTTCCACGCGCCACCTCCAGATCGCGCCCAGTCGAGCAGCCACCCGCCTACGCCCTCCGCGCCGCGCTCCTCCGCCCCATGCACACGGCTGCGCGCTTTCCCCGCCGATCAGCCGCCCACTCGCCTCTCCTTGGGGAAGAAGAAGACGGCGACGGCAGTACCTTCCTGTGGTGGAAAGAAAGAAACGAGCACAGTAAAAGAACTCTAGGGCTTTTGGCTTTTGATAAAAAAGGGGGAAAGTGCATATTCAGCCTTGGAACTTCTGAAATTACGACTACGTCCCTACCAGAGCCTCAGTCACATGTCGAGCACATGATTCAGTGGTAAAATTGCACATTTTTTCTCTCTGTTTATTTTTATTATTTATTTGAGACAAAAACTTTGAATCTTTACATTTCAGTTCAAAACATTCACAGTATTTACAGTTTAGTCCCTGAACTGCAGAACAATAATTTGCTTGATCTTTTCATTGAAATAAATATTTTTCAGGATCCAGAAATTTTTGAGAAAATTGTGCTATACTCCTGATGTGTTATTTTTCCTAGCATAAATTTTCCATTGCATTTCCCTTTCATTTATTATCATTAAAAATCAAAAACATGTCATCTTGCCTTGCTTGAAATTCCAAAATTCATAAAAATTAGAAAATACCTCTAAAAATTCCAAAAAAATTAGAGTAGTTTTATTTCATTATCTTTTAATTTCTGACTAATTTTCACGCATTAATTATTTATAAAACCCAAAAAAAATTGAAAAATATCAAAAATCTTCTAAAAATCATAAAAAATTCTACAAAAATCTAAAAATTGCGATTTCAGTTTCTGTTTGTAGATATTTTCCTTTAGTTTGTCTTAAAAATAGTAGCCAGGAGTTTTGGACATTTAAAATATTTTTAAATTGCAAATTACTTCAGGCTGTTCACATTTTCTTATTTCTTCACTGTTTGATTTTTAGAAAAATACAAAAACATCCGAAAAATCTACAAAAATTCTCAAAAACATTTCAAAACTTTTAAAACCCAAAAATATTTTCTTTGAATTTTTCTGATCATTTTTGGCATAATTGAAAATTGCAAAAAGAGTCGGTGTGTTTATGTTCTTGATTTTTATTCCTATTGCTTCGCATTATTTTTGAAAATTAAAAAAAATTTGCAAAATCAAAATCACTAAAAATTTGAAAATCAGAAAATAAAAAAAATAGAAATAAAAAAAAAATAAAAAAATAAAAATATTAAAAAAATCACAAAAACCAAGGATAGTTGTCCTTTGAGATTCCTGTTTTCTTTTAATTAGTTTCTGATTAATTGAATAACCCTCGGGAATTGTAGCCTCCCTGAGTTCGACCCTGTCCGCTATACAGGTTAATAAGTAGCAAAAATCATAAAAAAAATATTTTTTGTTGACGCGGGATTTTAAGCATTGAGAATCAGAAGCTGGTAGATGTCGCTTGTGGGGGAAGCCACTTTAACAAGGACGAGGATGTCCTTTATCAAATTTTTGAGGAGATGGCAGAAAGTTCAGCAGCTCTTTCTTCTTCACGTGCTTTTCAGAAGCACTCTGTCACCGCCCCTGCAGTACCCCACAAGGATGTCAAAATGACGTCAATACAAGAAGTGGATAAGGTGGATAGCACAGACTTGGCTATCATTGGAAACCACCTATCCAAAGTAGACATTATTGAGAAGCGATCCAAGGAGCTCGATAAGCTTCATGTGATCGAGCAGAGGACGAAGAACCTGGATAAGCTGGATGAGATAACAAAGCATTTGGAACTTCTTGTGAGTACAATCAGTGCAGTCCACAATACAAATGCAGCAGTAGACCCCTCTACTAGGGAGCATACTCCTTCCACTCAGCAAAATAGCAGAGGACCATCTACAGTCCAACATGTCTACTACGTGCAGACACCTGATCAAGCTCAGCAGCATGCACATCAGATAGTTCCGTACCAACAAGAAGTGGCCTACATTCCTGAGCAGCAGTCTCCACCTCCACCTATCATTCAGGAGGTGAATGGTATCTGGTTCGACCGTGAGAGAAACCAGCCCCGTCCGTCAGGGCAAGGCCAGTTGGGTTCACAGCAGGGTCAGAGGCCCACCCACCAGCTTCATGGAGGCAGACCGCAGTACCAGTACCAGCACCAGAAGTTCCAGCCTCAGTATCAGTCTCCACCTCAGTTCCATAACTGGAGACAAGGCCAGCCACAACAGCAGTCCATGTATTTCCCTCAGCCGAACCAGCAGCAGACTGCATATTATGGACAGTATCCTTCCCCCCCTCCTCCTCATTACCAGAATCCGTATGGGTACCAACAACCTCCGCACTATCACTCTCAGCGACAGCCAGTTAATGAGCAACCTGAGGCCCCTTCAGTCAATCCATCACTGGACCAACTTGCATTGATTATGAAGAACATGAATGAACTGACTCAGCGGATCGATGACCTGACTACCACCAAGACACTAATTCCAGCACAAATCGAAGCCAACCCCAATAATTTCAAACGCAAAGAGCAGGTAGCTAAAAGCCCACCCACCCCCGAGACAGGTATGTCCCTTGATTTTACATGTTTATCTGACACAATTCATCTCAGGAGCGGTAGGAGATTGCAGCTGCCTACGCAGCAGTTGGGGTTGGGAGATCGATCCACTGAGAGAGCTTCATCTTCTACATCATCTCCTTCACCAATAGTCGAGAGGCCCAGTATAGCAGCACCCACATCTGGAGTTTCACCGCCTTCACCACCACCTTCACCAGACAGATGCAGATCACCATCAGCAAGGGAGAATATACCAGTCGCAGATTCTTCCTCTTCACCAGCAGCAGCATCCCGTCCTGTTTTAGATTCTGTTTTTCCTTCACCTAGATTGGACAACACTATACAGACTGATTCTAGTTGTCCTCTTGTACATGATGATTCCATTCTGAATAAAGGAAATGAACGTTTGCATGTTTATTCTGATTTTGTGCCATTTCCTCTGCTCTCAAAGCTAAAAAAATTCAAAAATTAAAAACAGCACTATCTGATCCTGGAGTGGTTGAGATCTTAAAGAATATCTTTTTAAAGATGCCACTACTTAAAGCCATGGAATACATGCCTACAGTAAAAAAGGGAATGAAAGAGGCATGTACCCAAAAGCGTCAACCAAGGAAGAACAGACGAAAGGAAACAGAGAAACACATCCTGACCATGGCCACAGTTCATGCCATCAGTAACCTTCCGCCTAAAAAGAAAGACAAGGGAGCACCTCACATCCGCTGCCATATCTTTGACCAAGAATTTGATCGTACTCTTCTCGATAGCGGTTCCTCCATTAATCTCATGCCTTCCTCTGTATTAACTGAATTCCAGTTAGGGCCTCTTAAAACTACCAGAATGATCCTGCAATTTGCTGATAGATCGATTAAGAGGCCAAGAGGTATTTTAGAGGACGTTATTGTAACGGTGCAGGGACTGAAATTCCCTGTTGATTTTGTTGTCATGGATATGGACACATCTGCACCGTTACTCCATACCCCGATCATACTAGGTCGACCGTTCCTCCGAACGGCCGAAGCAGCAGTTGATTATGGTACTGGAGAGATCATCTTTCACTCTCGTAGTGACAAGGTGAAAATTGAGACGATCTCTGATCCTAGATCATCACCTTCACCAGCAGCAGATGATACAGAGAAAGTGATATCAGAGACAGATGACTGTGATTTTCTTGCTGAATTCAGAGAGACAGATCTTTTCACGGACTTTATAGATACCCAGGAGTTCCTTTCCCAAAAGGACTCTCTGGAAAGTACAGTCGACATGAGTTCCCTTGGTGGTACAATTGAGATAGTTACCGATGAGCAGTTTGAGCAGAGTTCTGAGGTCCAGATATCTGAGCCATTCATTGAATTTCCTGATTTATGCACAGATGAGAGACATCTTGCTGAGATTATTGCTGAGATATCTGAGCCGTTCGTTGATAATGATATTGAACATCCTGATGAGCCATTCCTCTCTGAGAAAAGATCATTCATCGCAGATCTATCAAATATTCTATTTGCTGAGCCGTCGATAGCCAAGGTGGATAGTCTACAGAGCATAGATCACATACCGTCTATCAGTACATTAGCAGAGGTTATCACAGAGACGATTCAGACCCCACCTGAGCTCAAGGTTTTACCATCAACGTTGAAATATGCCTTCCTTGTGCCCCCCCCCCCCCCCCAAATGTTTCCGGTCATCCTCAGCTCGCAGTTGACCGCTGAACAAGAATCTCGCGTGCTAGAGGTTCTTGAGAGAAACCGCAAGGCCATAGGATGGAATATCTCGGATCTCCATGGGATCAATCCAGCGTTGTGCTGGCATCATATCTACCTAGAGGATGATTGTAAACCCTCCCGTGAATGTCAGCGCCGTCTAAATCCAAATCTAAGGGAGGTTGTCATGAAGGAGCTCAAGAAATGGTGTGATGCTGGTTTTATATATCCCATTTCGGATTCCAAATGGGTCAGTCCTTTACATGTGGTCCCAAAGAAATCTGAGATTACGATCCTAAAGAATGACCGTGGTGAGGAGATTCCGACCCGGGTACCTACTTCATGGCGTGTTTGTGTAGATTACCGACGCCTAAACTCAGCTACCAAGAAGGATCACTTTCCACTGCCCTTTATTGATCAGATTATTGAGAGGTTGGCAGGGAAAGAGTTCTTTTGCTTCTTGGATGGGTACTCGGGATACAACCAAGTTGCTATCGCTCCTGAGGATCAGGAGAAAACTACTTTCACTTGTCCGTTTGGCACTTACGCCTTTAGACGGATGCCCTTTGGATTGTGTAACGCCTCCGCTACATTTCAAAGGTGTATGTTGGCCGTTTTCGCCGACATGGTGAGTAATTTTCTTGAAGTCTTCATGGACGATTTCTCGGTCTACGGGGATAGTTTTGACACATGTCTTGCTCATTTAGACCGAGTTCTTCAACGTTGTTGTGAGGTAAACTTAGTGCTCTCGTGGGAGAAGAGTCACTTTATGGTAACTAATGCGATTGTATTGGGCCATGTCATATCCAAACATGGTATGGAGGTTGACCCGGCTAAGATTGATGTGATTTCCAAGTTAGAGCCACCGCAGAATTTGAAGCAGTTGAGGTCATTTTTGGTACATGTAGGATTCTATAGGCGATTCATAAAGGACTTCAACAAAATCGCCAGACCTTTGACGGAGCTTTTGTGTAAGGAGATTGATTTTATTGTCGATGAGAAAGTTCTCCTTGCATTCAATCAGATGAAAGAAATGGTTACTAGTGCTCCTATCTTACAGCCACCTGATTGGTCTCTTCCCTTTGAGATCATGACGGATGCATCAGATTTCACAGTTGGAGCAGTCTTAGGACAGAGAAGGGATGGGGTACCATTTGCTATACACTATGCTAGCAAGACTCTGGATGAAGCACAACGAAATTATACAGTTTCAGAGAAGGAGATGTTAGCAGTTGTATTTGGCCTAGAAAAGTTCAGATCTTACCTCATTGGTCCACACGTGATTATATACACGGATCACACTGCCATACGATACTTACAGGCAAAGAAGGATGCTAAACCACGCCTTATCAGATGGATCCTTCTTCTTCAGGAATTTGATTTAGAGATACGAGATAAACCTGGAGTGAAAAATGTTGTGGCAGATCACCTTTCCCGTATCACAGACACAGAGACTTCTGAGCAGAACATGATTCCTATTTCTGAAACCTTTCCAGATGAGTCCATTTTATCTGTGGACTCGCTTCCATGGTATGCTGATATTGTGAACTATCTTGTCTCCAAGAAAGTTCCACAAGATTGGCCTAAGTACAAGGTAGACAGATTTCTATCAGAGATTCATTATTACCAGTGGGAGGATCCGTACCTATTTCGTGAGGGTGCGGATTGTATCTGGAGAAGGTGCATTCCTCAGGAGGAACACACCAGTGTACTTGAGCACTGTCACAAGCTAGAATCTGGTGGGCATCATTCGGGGAAACGCATGGCAGCAAAGGTTTTACAGAGTGGCCTATGGTGGCCCACATTGTTTAAGGATGCTACAGAGTATGTTCGAGGTTGTATTGATTGTCAGAAAATGGGAGGAACTGTTGGTTCCAAAGATACCATGCCCCTAAGATATATACAGATTTCTGATGTTTTTGATGCTTGGGGCATAGACTTCATGGGCCCATTTCCTGTCAGTCAGGGATTTCAGTACATCCTGCTCGCCGTGGATTATGTTAGTCGATGGGTGGAGGCTATTCCCACCCGAACCGCAGATAGTCGTACGGTGTGTTCCTTTCTTAAGGACCATATTATTGCGCGGTTCGGTATTCCCAAAATATTGATTTCAGATGGGGGAAGCCATTTCATTAATAGAGATGTAAAGAAGCTTGTGAAGGAGTACGCTATTGAACACAGAGTTGCGTCTCCTTACCACCCTCAGACTAATGGCTTGGCAGAAATTTCAAATAGGGAGATCAAAACGATATTGCAAAAACTTGTACGTCCAGATAGGAAGAACTGGTCCCAGATGCTTGATTCAGTTCTATGGGCTTATCGGACGGCGTACAAGTCTCCTTTGGGTATGTCTCCCTACAGATTAGTATATGGAAAGCCTTGCCACCTGCCAGTGGAATTAATTCACAAATCTTTATGGGCACTCCGTGTATGCAATTTAGATTATGAGAAAGGAGGAAAGAACAGGAAGTTGGATTTGAATAAATTACTGGAATTCCGAGACTTTGCATATGATAATTCACTTATGTATAAGGAGAAAGTCAAGCGCTGGCATGATAAACACATTCGAAGAAAGACTTTCTCCCCTGATCAGAAAGTTTGGTTATTTGATGCTAAGTTGAAGTTATTCCCAGGAAAATTGAAAAGCAAGTGGTCAGGACCGTTCATCGTGAGAGCTGTGCGTGACAATGGGAGTATTGTCATATCTGGGTTGTCATCTGACGCACAGCCATTTGTTGTGAACGGACAGTTGCTGAAGCCATATCTAGATCATGATACATTCCTGTCCGTTGTGGATTCTATATCTTTGGTATCAGACGATGATCTTTTGATTCCACCTTTTGCGTCCGATACATAAGCTCAACACCTCTTGTATATCCTTTCATTTCACTCCGTCTTCTACCATTTTATCATTCACCCCTTTTCCGTGTGTGTGTGTGTGTGTATATATGCTATACTTAGGATGTGCTTTATCCTAAGTATAGGGGGGTGCAGGATTTGTGTTGTTCATATTCGTCCTGTTTATCACCCTTGTTGTTGTTGCCTATACTTAGGGATACTCTACCCTAAGTATAGGGGGGGTGATGTTGTTCATATCGTGTCTCTGTGAGTCTGTACATTCTCTTCATCGATTTTCCCCTTTGTACATTCCACTATACTTAGGATTACTTGATCCTAAGTATAGGGGGGGATCACCAACTTCTCTTCATTTTATCTTTTCTTTGAGTCGTTGTAGCATAGGAGTCTTTTCACCTCTCTTTGCTTAGCACGAGTTATGTCTTCCTTTGTCGCTCTTTGATCACTATGAGGACATAGTTCGAGCTAAGTATAGGGGGTGTCGTATATATTGTATATATACTTTAGACATAACTCGTACTTTTAAATACATTTATTTGAGGGGTTATGTGTATATTTTGTAAAATCCACTTTTGAAAAAAAACAACAAAAGAAAAAAAAGAAAATAAAGAAAATAAAAAATAAAACACAAAAACAAAAAAAACAAAAACAAAAAAATAAAAAATAAAAACAAAAACAAAAAAACAAAACAAAAAACAAAACAAAACAAAAAATTGGGAAGAGAGAGAGAGAGAGAAAAAAACAACAAAAACAAAAAAAACAAAACAAAAAAAAACAAACAAACAAAACAAAAAAACAAACAAAAAAAAAGAAAATAAAACACAAAAAAAAGTCTCTTGTATATACTTGTATATATTACTAACCCTTTCTCCTTTAAAAAAAACTACAAAACCAGAAATCATAAAAATTTGCAAAAAAAAACCTTTCTTTCACATCTGCATTTTTCTCCAAAAATCCATAAAAAATTCAAAATTAGAAAATTGTTTAAAAAATTGGTTCTTTTCACATGTGCATCATTCTTCAAAAAAAACTCTGCATTGTTCGTAGTATGCATTTGCATGTGCATTTTTCTGGATAGTATTGATATTTAAACTATGTCTGGAATAAAATTGAAGAATGGAGCTTACTTGGACCTTAATCCACCTAATTCTTAGAGGAACTTCACTGAGAAATAGGATTTTAGAAGCTTCAGGTCTTTGACTTAATTCTTTGAGTTCCACATGACAATGTGCAGCATTTGACCCTTAGTGTCTAACCTGGTCTCTTCATTCTGGGTACAACTCTGGAATAACGAATTAATTTGTACTCTCGCACTATGCACTTAGCTCAACTCAGACGGGATGTTGGAAGACTGTGTGAGTTTCTTTTCTGGTAGCGTGGAAATCTAAAGACCGGAGTAACGGGTTGAAATAAAGCTTCGGAAAAGGGATGGACGGCTGTGCACAATTTTTTCTAAGACCCCAAAACATGTACGGAAAAAAAAGATTCTATATCCGTAGGGTCACAACGAGATCCAAGCAGAACCACCAAAACTCCAAATACAAAGAAGCTACTACCAAATAAAAATCTGACCAAAAAGGTCCAAGCTTCAAGAAAACCTGCAGATCCTGGTGGAGACTCGGCTACACTGGCCAGCTTCACAAGGAGAGGTGACTACACCAAACCACCCTCCAGTTCTTTTCTCATTCTTCTAACTTCTCCCCCAATTCGATTGTGAACACAGCACGACAGACCTTAGAAGGAAATACCTGACTCCCCGAGGACGAGTTATTGGAGAAGAGATTTGCATGGTAGTCCGGCATTCTGGATGGGAAGAGCTAAAATTTTTCACACACATGAGTCGATTATTCAATGTTCATAGGGTATGCTTTGGGAAGAGGATTGATCTAAGATGACTTTTGGGCCAAAACTGTGACAATGATGTGTAGAACTTGAAGGCTGTTGGTTTTAAAATTCTAAGTCTCACAGAAGTTCCGACACACAAATAATCCAAAGGTCCGACAGAGCTCCAAACTACAATTTTATGAATATAAGTTTAATACTCAATATTGTCCTACTTTCTTTATTTTCCCTTTCTTTTTCTTCTTCACTTATTCTTTCAAATAAGTGTTTGCTAAGGGACTAGCAAAGGTAAAGCATAGGGGGATGATGAATCTGTGATTCGTCATCTTTATTCATTTATTTTAGCTTAAAATCCCTTATAAAACACCTGCATATAACGCTAACTCCATATTCTTACTAACTTGCATTTGTGTGTAAATATTGTACATTTCTTACTAATTTTAACCTAAAATAAATAAATAAAGAAAGAAAGGAAAAATAAAGAAAAGAAAGAAAAAAAAAGGAAGACTGTATACAGGCTGACCCGAACCCCGAGAGAAGGTCAAGACTTGACCTGATCGACCAGGAATAAAGTAGGGGGAGATAGGGTCCTCAACCAGAAAATCTAAAAAAATGTGTTTCTCACTTATTTTGTATATATCTGTATAAAACTAACACTAATTTATTTGTACCTTAATTGACCCCAAATCAAATAACATTCAAAATCGAAGTTGTAAATAAAATGGGTCCTAATTAATAAAACTGATTGCACAATTAAATCATGTACAGAATAAAAGTAGCCACACTTGGAAAAAGCCACTAAGCACTAATTGAAAGATCAATTCTGGCTCCATATGATCTCAAATTGAACAAATATCACTTTCATTGAATTCTAAATTAAATTATCTTCAAAATGACTGTGATTTTATAATTTTTTGAGTTACGGTTGAAAAGTTGGTTTTCTGGGGTGGTTTGTGCAATTTTTCCTTGTATTTTGTGCATATTGTATTAGTATATATATTTGTAAATATTTTTACTAATTATGAAAAATAAAAATAATAATAAAAAAATAATAATAACATTGTTAAAACAAAAAAGGCTAATTTCCTCATTTAACCCTTGTATATAATACCATATATGTATATAGTACATGTATATAGTTGCTATTTTTAACTAACCATCTTAAAAATATAAAAAATTAACATTTTTTTAATTCAAATAAATAAAGTGAGAAAATTAAAAAAAATAGATAATTTTGTAAATAATTTTATCCTTCTATTTTATCTCTCATGTTATCTCTTCCACCAAAAAAATCAAAAATTCATCTCTTATCCAAAAAAATTCAAAATTCAAAATTCATCTCTTTTCTATTTATATGGCTCCATCTCCCTCATTCCAACATGATCAATCTTTAGAGAGAGGAGCCCGATCTCCGAGAGAAATTTCGTCGAGGAAGTTGCCTAGCCTCCGAGCCGTCCGGTGACAGCGAGTCGGCCTTGTCGAGGCGATCACGGTCTATTTTCCACTCCTAAGGTGAGATCCAAATTTTTCTTCGCATTTTACCTTAGTTTAATCGTAGTATAGTTTATCGCAATTTTTTTCCTTCGTCATTTTTTTTCCAGATCTCAAAAATCTCCATCTCGATTTTATCCGCCACCGACTCGATTTTCATCTCATCTTCTCGATCACTCCGCCTTCGATTTCTATCTCCCATGATCTATCAACTCTGACCACGCACGGTGGTCGGAGAATCGGATTCAATCTTCCATTTTCGTCGAATCCCCGTTCATTTTCCGATTTGTAAATAAATAAAAAGAATAAAATTTGTGTTTATTGTTATGCCCTAACATTTGTTTTGCAGGGAAACATTAAAAAGATTACAAAAAAAAGAAGAAATTTTTTATCTTTTCATCTCCTGTTTTTTCGGTTTTAAAAAAAAATAAAAAAAATAAAAAAAGGTTTTCCTTTATCTACTGTTTACATCACATACATAAGAATAAAAAAAATTAAAAAAAAACAAAACAAACAAAAGAAGGGACGGCAGCCCCCAGGCGCCGCCGCCCCTCCATCACTGCCGCAAGCCGCAGGGCCCCGCGCGACCCCAGCTCCAGTTCGACCCTCGACCGCTCGAAGCCAACCTCCAGGCCGACCTCCAGCAGCCGCCCCCACGCGAGTTCCTGTCGCCGCGACACCGGCGCGCGGCCCCGCCGCCCTCCACGCGCAGCCCGCGCGACTCCCTTCCAGCCGTGCGTGGGTCGCGCTCGGCCAGCCCAGCGCCGCCCTCTTCTGCTTCCGCCCCGCCGCACAGTAGCGCGAAGACGCGCCCGAGCTCCAACGCCACCGCCGGCCTCCTCCACAACCATCGGCGCCGCCCCGCATCGCGCCACCTCCAGCGGCGCCCAACTGCGCGGGCGCTTCCACGCGCCACCTCCAGATCGCGCCCAGTCGAGCAGCCACCCGCCTATGCCCTCCGCGCCGCCCTCCTCCGCCCCGTGCACACGGCTGCGCGCTTTCCCCGCCGATCAGCCGCCCACTCGCCTCTCCTTGGGGAAGAAGAAGACGGCGGCGGCAGTACCTTCCTGTGGTGGAAAGAAAGAAACGAGCACAGTAAAAGAACTCTAGGGCTTTTGGCTTTTGATAAAAAAGGGGGAAATTGCATATTCAGCCTTGGAACTTCTGAAAATTACGACTACGTCCCTACCAGAGCCTCAGTCACATGTCGAGCACATGATTCAGTGGTAAAATTGCACATTTTTTCTCTCTGTTTATTTTTATTATTTATTTGAGACAAAAACTTTGAATCTTTACATTTCAGTTCAAAACATTCACAGTATTTACAGTTTAGTCCCTGAACTGCAGAACAATAATTTGCTTGATCTTTTCATTGAAATAAATATTTTTCAGGATCCAGAAATTTTTGAGAAAATTGTGCTATACTCCTGATGTGTTATTTTTCCTAGCATAAATTTTCCATTGCATTTCCCTTTCATTTATTATCATTAAAAAATCAAAAACATGTCATTTTGCCTTGCTTGAAATTCCAAAATTCATAAAAATTAGAAAATACCTCTAAAAATTCCAAAAAAAATTAGAGTAGTTTTATTTCATTATCTTTTAATTTTTGACTACTTTTCACGCATTAATTATTTATAAAACCGAAAAAAAATTGAAAAAAAACAAAAATCTTCTAAAAATCATAAAAAATTCTACAAAAATCTAAAAATTGCGATTTCAGTTTCTGTTTGTAGATATTTTCCTTTAGTTTGTCTTAAAAATAGTAGCCAGGAGTTTTGGACATTTAAAATATTTTTAAATTGCAAATTACTCCAGGCTGTTCACATTTTCTTATTTCTTCACTGTTTGATTTTTAGAAAAATACAAAAACATCCGAAAAATCTACAAAAATTCTCAAAAACATTTCAAAACTTTTAAAACCCAAAAATATTTTCTTTGAATTTTTCTGATCATTTTTGGCATAATTGAAAATTGCAAAAAGAGTCGGTGTGTGTACGTTCTTGATTTTTATTCCTATTGCTTCGCATTATTTTTGAAAATTAAAAAAAAATTTGCAAAATCAAAATCACTAAAAATTAGAAAATCAGAAAATAAAAAAATTTAGAAATAAAAAAAATAAAAAAATAAAAATATTAAAAAAAATCACAAAAACCAAGGATAGTTGTCCTTTGAGATTCCAGTTTTCTTTTAATTAGTTTCTGATTAATTAAATAACCCTCGGGAATTGTAGCCTCCCTGAGTTCGACCCTGTCCGCTATACAGGTTAATAAGTAGCAAAAATCATAAAAAAATATTTTTTGTTGACGCGGGATTTTGGGGAAAATCAACAACAACTTTTTACCATTTAAAAATTCCAATCTCTAAAATTCGCGCTCAACACTATGTTATATAACAATTTTGATGTTTAAAGTTTTACATTGGAAATTGATGAGCCGAAAAACTGAGAGACTAAGGGAGATAGGTATCAAGGGTCGTTGCGACCTCAACCCCTCGAGTCGGACTCAACAAGAAATCAAGACCACCAAATCAGATAAATCAATCAAATAAGTCGAATAGTGGTCTCGCTATTTTATTTAACCTGGTATAGCGATCAGGGTCGAAGTCAAGGAGCACAGATTGGCTAAGAGCCTACGAAGTAGTCAGAAATCAAAATAAGAAAATATTTTTGGTGGATTTTATGGGTTTTTAAATTTTTTGTGATTATTAATTATGAAGAAAATACAAAACAAAGCCAAAAAGTCCCTATCAAGGAATTATTAAACACACAAAAACAAGTCAGAAAATTACAATAAATATTTTTTTGGATTTTGTATTTTTAAAGTGTTTTTAGTAATTATCTCATATTTTTATAATTTTTAGTTGATTTTACAAAAATAAAATAAGATGAAAAATAGAAATCAATGTACAACCAGAATCTAAAGGCTATTTAAAAAAACTAAATAGCCTTTAAAATTCTAGAGATAATTTTATGATGAAATAAAGATAAAAATCTATCTACTAGAAAAGAAATTTCATTTTTTTTATTTTTTTATGAATTTTTAATGATTTTTCTAAGGTTTTTAGGGTTTTTCAATTTTTAGGGTTTTTATATATCCAAATCTAACAAAAATTGGACTGAATCAACAAGACAACAAAACAATCTAACAATAATTTTTTTAGAATTTTTGGAGACTTTTTAATATTTTTAGTTGGTTTTTAAATGTAGACAATAGCAAAAATAGAGGTTTTTGAATTTTTAAAATCTAAAATCAAAACATAAATGTCCCAAAAAATCATTGAAATTTTTATACAGTGGCAGACCTCGTATCCAAATTTTCTCGAAATTAGGAGTCAATTTGCTATTTTATCCAACCAACAAGACATGCACAACACATAGGGACCTAGATGCAAAGAAAGTAAGTTCCAAGGGCTTAATTATAACACGCGCCAAAAATGTAGGAGGTTCAATGCAATTTTCACTTGAAATTCAGCATATGTTCAAATCCATCATGTACAAGGGTATAAGTGCAAATATTGAAACTAAAACTTCAAAGCATAACATGCATTAAACCCGAGCCCCATACACGCAATTATCCTAGAAAGTCATGCGACGAAGCACACACTACACAAACAGAGGGACTAAAATGCAAATTCTGAAAGCAAGAGGTCCAAAGTGCAAATTATCCAAATTAAAAACAATGACGACACATAATTACAGGACTGAAAAGTAAATTCTAAAACAGAAAGGGCCTAACTGAAATTTACCCCTTTAATAAAGTTCCAACTGCTGAAGGAGGTCCACTTAAGATCTGACGGCTACGATTCGCTGGTACCCCTATGATGATGGACGGCTGGCAGGGGATCCTTATATAGATCCCACGGCCAAGGCTCTCGGATGATGGACGGTGGAGATCAAAACTGGCAGGAGAGCTCGATCGGACGACGGAGATGCTCCTTGGAAGAACGCCGATGAACTCGCCTCCAGCAAAGTTCGATCGGCCAATATGCGTAGTGGGGAGGTCCTCCGAGGCTGCTCTGATGGGGGAAACGTTCCTGGAGATGGTCCGCAGCTGATGGTCAGCTCCGATGAGGCCGGGAGGTCCTGGAGAACCCCGGCAACGTGGTTGACCTAAATCTTTTGTTCTTCAACAGTTGGACCTCCATATGAGGCACATTAGCTTCCAAACCTGCATAGGTAGCTCGTGGGGTCGAGGGCAAAGTGCCTCGACCCGGTTACGGGCGAAATAGGTGGATGGGGGAGGCGGAGCGGAGCTCTCCGTGAGCGACGGTGGAGGAGAGCCGATGACCTGGTCCGTGGCGAACCAGGGTGGCTGAAGGGGTGGATAAGATGGAGAGGAGTCTCGCGAGGGTGAAGGGCTAATCAGAGGGGCGAATGGATGATCGGAGCGTGCGGCGTGATCCGATGAAGGTCGACGGTCGGAAATCGAAGAGTCAAAAATCAAGCGAAGCTAAAGGCTAACTGATCTACCTGATGGGTGAATGCGTCTATGCTGGAGGTGATGGTCCTCCTGGGATCTCCGCCTCAATGGAGCGACGTCTCCAGAGGCTAGAGCTCGCCGGTGGTGGAGCATGGCGATGTGACTCGTTGGATCTGAGGCTAGAGGCCTCGGTCCTCGCTGCACCAATCCCTCAACCTAGCTGTCACTCAAGGAGAAGGAATGGAGGTCCCTGGAGCCGAAGGCGATGGTCGGATATGAGTGAAATGGCGGCTTCAGGTCAAACTTTATATGAACAGAGGTCTGAGAAGATGGGAATCAGGTGCGCAGATCGAGGCATGGATACCTAAAGAGGAGATCGGGCATGAATCGTGGGCCATCCTTCGATAATTGGAGCCTCGGAGTGGGGGAGATGGAGGTCGGATCGCTTCAGGAAAATTTGAAGAGAAACGGGTGGAAGGAAGATCTGCCAGAGAAGTGGTCCAGGAGGGGCAGTTGACCAGGGTCAATGGTCCCCTGTGGACCAATCAGAAAAATCCTAGTCAAAATTATTTAGAAATTAAATAAAAAAATTGAAAATGGTTTTATTTGGAAATATTTTCAACATGAAAAATGTTTATTTATTTTCAAACTATTTTTTTTTGTGTTTTTTATTTATTTTTTTGAAAAATAAATTATGTTATATACATTGTATTATTTTATATACAACTATAAAATACCTATGTATTTTATATTTATATTTTTATTATTTAATTTTTGTATAATTATCCCAATATTATATTTTATTTATTTACAACATAAAATTTGGGATTAAAATAATTTTTATTTTATTTTTATTGTTTATTTACAACGATAAAATAAATAGATATGGGTACATACATACATGTACAATGTGAAGAGAGAGAAATTATTTTATTTTTGTTTTTATTTTCTTTTTATCATTTTTATTTTATTTTTAGAAATATATACAAATTAAAAAAACCCATTTTTATTTTTATGAAAATAAAATATATACAGGAAGGAGGAATATATACAAGGTGAATGGCCCTATCTCTCTATACTTGTTTTATTTTGCGGTCAGGTCAATGCTTGGCCCTCCCTTGGGTTCGGGTCACTCAATATTTATTCTAAATATTTCCTTCTTTTTCTTTATTTCTTTATTCTTTTATTTTTGCACAAAAACATGCTTATTCTTGATATTTACACAAAGCATGCAATTTGGTAATTTATTGTATTTACAACTATATACCTGATATTTTGCCAAGATATCTAGCTAAAATAAAAGAATAAAGAGTAATGAATGGGGATTCATCAAAAACTAAGTGATGATTTGCAAAAATAATCCAAATTGATTATTCGAGATTATATTTACCCCAACGATGATGACGAGAAAGAGTGCTGAAATTCATCCAAAGTTGTTGAATGTAACAAGTAATAGATCAAGCTTATAATCGGATAAGTTCGGTAATGAAGGCCAAGAAAGAGAAATTTAGTAATGAAGGTGAGTCCCAAAGAATCAGAATCCTTCGTGTCATGATCCTGTACTCAGCGTTCATGCATTTTTTGTAAGGAAGGGCAAGCCATGAAAAGGGTTTGTGTATAGGGACACATGTAAAGGATCTAAGGGTCTCATGAAGGATTGGGCTCGATGAGAGCTACCGGACTTAGCTTGATATATTCCCATAAAGTTCGTGAGTCAGACTCATATAATTAACGAGTTCAATTTCAAGTTAAATTATGGATAACTTACTAAGTCAAGTTGAAGTTAAATCATGCTCAACTCGCTAACATAATGGATAACTCAGTTTCATTATTAAATTTTTTAATGAATTTTCATGTGATTATAAGTTTGAATGGAATAGGACCAACGTTCGAGTAGCAAAGCAAACACGCACAAACACAATTAAACAAGAAAACACATAGACATAGATTTACAAGGATCATCTGTAATTGTGATACATCTTCGGTTTTCACCTTCCTATATTTTATTTTTTCTTTTCCTTAATTATTAAAATCTAAAAATTTAAAAATGTGCAAAGTAATATAGTATTAATTTATTAAAACAATAGATATATATTATTACAATAAAAATAAAAAATGCAAAACTTTAACAAATCAGGTGTTTTAAATGTATAAAATACATATAAAAAAATCACATCTATGCTTTGTTCATATTTTGTTTTAAGTTTATTTTCTCTATTGTCGAGAAAGACTAAAAAATTAGGATAGTGCACTCCTTATTTGTATTTTTACATACAATTTTATCTTTAATAATTTTTCAATTATATACTAAAATAAAAAAACATTGAAAATTTGTAACAATCACAAACCAATCATATATTATCCAAAATTATAAAAAAATTGTGTTATAGAAAAAAATAAAAATCCCAAAATTATTCCATTTTTATTTTTAATATATGTTATCACTTAATATAAATATTAAATCATTTCTTTTCTTTCATTTATAATATTAAGTAAATCATTTTTATTTTATTATATTATTTATAATTAATTACAACTTGAAACTAAAAAAACTTAAAATTAAAAAGTATAATTTTAAAATATAAAATATTATACCCATCTTATTTACATTCTATTGGTATAACCCCAAAAGTAATTTTTATAAGAGAGTACAAATCCATACAACAAAAAATAGAGTAGGCATAACACGCATTACACACATTTTTTGATTGAGTACAACGACTTCGATACATGTCACCAAGCTATTAGTTGGTCGAGTCCTTGAGTCGACCTAATACTTTCATCTAATTAAAAAAAAATATACATTTTTTGTTGATTAGTTTGGATGTGACCAGTATAACAACATACATACTTTACATTGAATAATCGTCTTACATCATTACTGGGATGTGACAAGGCTTTTAGGACTTGGGTCAAAGTCATTTGTACTTAGTCTTATGTATTGATCATCTATTTTGGTGTTTGGATATGTTTTACTTAGTTGTCTATTTTTGTATTTACATTGCTTTTCTTATTTGTTACACTTTTTAGACACCCATATTGTGACCCATTCTTTACCTTTTGTAGGGCCCTATAGGTACGAGTAGTGAATTTGGGAGCCGATGTATCTGGAGAGCATATGAGGCGGGTGATTTTGAGTACAAAACATATATTGAAGAGCTGAAGAGGAGAGTTGTCATAGTTAGAGAGAATGTGTATGTCTTGATACTAGGTCTTACTTTCCTGCATTATCGAGTTATGCATTTATAGCGGTCTCTACTTGGACAATCACAGCTGTAATACCAAGACTTGGACACTTTTAACGCGACTTGTATCATCCCATCTACGAGATCGGGGCCCAAGGGTGTTTTTACACGTCTTGCCATGCTTGTTTTCCTTTGTTTTCTCGTGGCTTTGGTTCAGGAGCTATTTTTGTAGATACTCATAATACTTCTAGGGCACCATTTTTTCTTTTAACATCTCGCCGCACTATATCATACCATTTCAATGAAATAAAGTAGTTCTTCTTGACAATAGATGATTTTGATCTAGTATAATTTCTCATTGCATCAATAGATTAGGTTTCAATTCTGTATAACATCCTCTGTAGAGTTGGCCAGGAAGTGCTTTAAGTAATCATTTTTTAGCATCACATCATTGTTTCTGTCATTGCATTGGTTTTTCTAGCTTCTCCCCTGTATTATATCACCTTGAACTAAAGAGACAGAAAAAAATTAATAGTTATATCTCCTAAATAAGATCCGAAGAAAGTGATAATGAAAAATCTAAAATCTAGGGGATAGTTCATTAAACTTGGCCATTAAAAAAGGACTAGTCGATTCATTCATTGAGGTTCGCAACACCCACTTGGTTGTGGGTACATTCCTATATTGAGACATGAATGCTAAGGCATAGGATATTGCTCAAATCTCTAGAGGTTGGTTTGTGAGGCAAGTTTCCTAACCCTATGGATACTCGTTTCACCGACCGTCACTTCTCCTGTTCGACAATAAGTTGAGGGTAAGGTGCTAGGAGATGACGCTCTGAAGGTTACGGTGGTAGACGTATCTTAAACTCGATAGAAATGGGAAGATGCTGACCTCGAGCCAAGTCAAGTAAACTAGGATACTACTCACTATTAAGGGATTACCGAGTGAAACTGTTTGATAAGATTGCCTATCAATTCATGATAAAGTTGACCAAGGTAACAACTGATATTTCACGACTTCACTATGTGCTTAACAACCAATATTTCACGACTTCATTATGTGCTTCTCTGGTCAGTTTTGTTGTACCTCATTGTTTCTTCGTATTGTATCTTACCCAACATCGAAGAAGGAGTCAGGAGCTCAGCCTTCTCTTGCGTGTTGATGACATGAAATCCGACGACTAAGACGTAAAAAAATAATACCACAATGTCATCGTTGTTCTCAACCGCGCGATTCGGTCAATCGAGAAAAATATTTATTTAAACCACTCAAAAGATATCAAACAATAATAATGAATGTAAGTGGTTTTCACTATTCTTTTTACCTGATATAACGACTAGGGTCGAACACAAGGAGCACAATTTAAAAACTCAGTAGTCAGATTTCCGAATGAATTTTTAGTGGTTTTTGAATTTTTGAATTTTTTATTTTTTTTCAAAAGACGGCACAAAGGATAGAACACACAACCCACACTCTTTTTGTATTTTTCAGAAATTACAAAAATGTTCAGAAAATTAAAAAGAAAATGTTTTTGTGTTTTATATATTTTAAAATATTTTTGATAATTTTTTCAACTTTTTCTGATATTTTTGGGATTTTCTAAAAATTAAACAGTGAAAAACAGAGTAAAATGTGCGTTGTCAGAAGTATTTTGCAACTTAAAAATATTTAAATTGCCTAATAATTCTGGATATTATTTTTAGCATAAACAAAGCAATATCTACAATCGTAAACTGAAATCACAATTTTTGAATTTTTCTAAAATTTTCTACAATTTTTAAGATTTTTCATTTTTCGTAATTTTTTAGAGTTTTATAAGTGATCTAAGCACTAAAATTGGACCGAAGCTGAAACACACCAAAATGCATCTACAATAATTTTTTTGGAATTTTTAAGTAATTTGTCGATTTTTTTATGAATTTTCAAATTTCAGTAATACAAAAAGTTACTGTTTTTGAATTTTTAAATATATTAAACATCAATAAAATGCTATAAAAAATTATGCAATGTTAAGGCATATAGAAGGAGCATACATGACTTTTCGCAAAATGTTTCGACTCATAAAAACATTTATTCCATTGAAAAGAGCATGCAGAATGAAAGTCTGAAATGGAGGGACTGAATTGCAAATATGCAAAGTTTTCATATGAAATAAGTGACAGAAATAAAATGCAGGAGGAAAAATGCAATTTACCTAGTGAGAGATTGACTTGATAACTGGCAGGGGATGTTATGAAATTTTGAAAACTTTTGAGGGCAGGTGCGCAATTTATCCAATATTTTATTAATTCCTTCTTTAGGGTTCCACTTCATTCTCTGTTCTCTCAAAAGGGAAAGGGGTCGCCACCCCTTCTTCTTCTCCCGTGCGCGGGCGGTGGAAACAGAGGCGGGACACAGTGGGGGCCGCCACGCGACGTCAGACTGGAGGCGTGAGCGGTTGACGGCGGGACGCGGTGGGCGGCTGCGGGGACGCGCGACCGGGGCCGCGTTCAGGTTGGAGATGCGGGCAAGAGGGAAGAAGGCACGTCCTGGAGGCTTCGGGTGC
This sequence comes from Ottelia alismoides, assembly GCA_037367405.1. Classification (NCBI taxonomy): domain Eukaryota; kingdom Viridiplantae; phylum Streptophyta; class Magnoliopsida; order Alismatales; family Hydrocharitaceae; genus Ottelia; species Ottelia alismoides. The sequence continues at coordinate 683,957 of JAZKJV010007550.1, read as the reverse complement.
TCGAGGCGGAGGGCGGCCCCTGCAGCGCGCGGAAGGCCGCATGGGGCTGAGAACGGCGGGGGATCGGCTTCGGCGAACGACGCGACGAAGAGGGCCGCGGATCTGCACGATCTCGGTAGAGGCGAATGGTCGAGGGTGGTCGACGCTAGCTGTAGTGGCTTTGCGCGGGGGTCGCGCTAGCCAGCGGAGGGGGCTCCGGTGCTGTTCTGGACGTGGCGACGGGTAGAGGAGCAGGAGATTAGCGGGCGGTGTCATTGGAGGAGGAGCGTGCGTGGAGGCACGACTTCAGATTTTTTTATTTTATTTTATTTATTTACTGTAATCATAGAATATAATAAAAGGAAAAGTTTTTTTTAATTTTTTTTTGAAACAGAAAATGTAAATAGAGATAATTTTTTTAGTTTTTTTTAGTTTTCTTATACAAATTTGCAAAACAAATATTAGAGATATAGAAAACAAATATGTGTATTTTTTATTTATTTCAATTATTTATCCACAAAATAGAAGATGTGAATGATGAGGATCTTGGCGAGGTGTGGAGGATAGATCCGTGACTCCGACCACTGTGCATAGTCGGAGATGATAGGTTGTGCGAGGTAGAACGTGAATGTCTAGAGATCACGAGTTGAGGCGAAAAATTCGATGTCGGAAGAAAATCAAAGTGTGATGAATTTTTTTAAGATCTAAAGACTAGTCAAATCAGATAAAATACGACCTACGATTTACCTATGAAAAACAACGGGGAATAAAATATTGTAAAGCCTTGAACTTGGCATATCTCGGATCCTATATAATAAGATCCGGCTCGTAAAGAGGAAACCGGCAGAATTTGTTTCGTGTGAATCGGACTTCGTTTCGATTTGTTATGAATTTCGGAAGAAAGAGAAGTAAGGAAGGCTAAGATGTCATTAATCCATAATGACTGTCATTAAGACTAATTAAACATGATTAAAGAAATTAATGGCGATTGAAAGCTGCTACTGATCATTAGTAAACACTAATCAATAGTTAACAAAAGATATGCGTAAGCCGCGAAAGTTAAATCGCGATTAGTGAAAGTTAATCACGATTAGTGTTAATTAAGCGTCATTAGCGAATCTAGAATCCTCTAGATAGTTCTAACTTAAGCTCCAAGTTTGGGATAAGTTTTGGCTAAAACCATGGGCCAAAACCATGGCCCGCTAAACCATGGTTAAGGTCTAAACCATGGTTTTCTACCATGGTTAGTGGTTTTCTGGGGCCTATAAATAGACCCCCCTACCCATTCATTCTCTACAACTTACACTACCACCACCCCAAGGGCTAGGGTCGAGAGGTTGGGAGGAGGAGTGGGAGGCGAGGGAGGAGCGCTAGCGAAGCGCTGCCGGGAGAACGAGGAGAAGAAAGGTATGATCCTCTCTTAGTTGCTTCGTAAGCTAGGCTTTCAATTCATACTCTTGTTCTTCCAAGTTTTGTTTTTGATTCATATTTCTTTCCGATTCGTTTTCCTATTGTGGTTCGAGGAGAAATCTGTGTAACACCCTACTTAGGTGCGGGCGGCTATGCACGTCAGTGACCCTGTGATTCGTCACACGTTCACTCATCTAAGACGTGTGGTGTCTACCGATTCTCCATCGTTTATGTTTCTATTCTTCGTATTATGCTTTTATAGTTATTTTGATGGAGAAATCTGTGTAATACCCTACTTAGGTGCGGGCGGCTATGCACGTCAGTGACCCTGTGATTCGTCACACGTTCACTCACCTAAGATGTGTGGTGTCTACCGGTTCTTCATCTCTTGTTGTTGAGTATATTCTTTCAGTTTCATTGTTATTTTCCTCTCGATTGATTTTATATAGGAAACTCTTTTCGTTTTTATTTTGAAATATGTCCCGATATAAGGGGAAACTCTGCCGAAATTTTCCGAGAAATATGTCCCGATATAAGGGGAAACTCTGCCGAAATTTTCCGAGAAATATGTCCCTATATAAGGGGAAACTCTGCTGAAATTTTCCGAGAAATATATCCCAATATAAGGGGAAACTCTGCCAAAATTCTGAGAGAAAATATGTTCTTGACGTTCTTCGTGTTCTTCGCGTTCTTCGCGTTCTTAACATGTTCTTAGCGTTTTGATACGAAAAATGAAATTCGATCTTTTCAGGAGCCTTAAATTAGCCTTTCTAAAAACGAAACTCGATAAAGCCTTGCATACACGAGAGAGAGCTCGATTAGGTAACGATATCCTTCCTTTTGCTGTTGGGTTTTCATACGAAATTATTGAAATTCTTGGTTTTGTGTTCTTTGCTATGAAGAACCCTAATTTCGGTTATTTTTGAGAAAGTCTGAAGAATTGCTTTGTGATTCCCACTAAAATAAGGTTTAAGCATCAAATTGATGCGTTGGCTTTGAAAGTTAGGGTTTGGGAGTTAAAATAGGTATAAATACGAGTATATATATGGTTATGAATAATATATATGTGAGTCTATACTAAGTGTTGCTGATTATGCAAATCGAAGACTAACGAAAGAATTACATCATGGGAATTGATGTGCTTTAAGTTAGATCCTGAAAAGGATCGTGTGTTACGTTAAGGATGACTGGGAGTAGAACTACAGGTCGGGCATGCAACCTATAGGTTTGTCGGAAGGAACCCGTATTGGCGTTTCCCTACCTAGGTGGTACACGGTTGCCTTGTTATTATAAGTGCGCACGAAATGAATGTTTTTGCAACGCGTGGTACCGGGAGCCAATATATTCGAGTTGGAACGACGGAAGATGTGGTCGTGCCATGTGGAGGCACGGGTGGTTCAATAGCGGCTGGGTCACGATAACATGTATTTAAAGCCGCTAGGTTATATGATTAAATGTTAGCCTGAGGTTTTAAGCAACCGAGTCCTCGAGGACGGTGTGCTCTTTTGTTTTTCCAGGCTGAGGGTTGAGACCCTGTTTAATAAAAGAAAAGGAAATTGTCAGGGTAGTATTGGAGGATTGGTTGAGGCGACGTGCGGCGGCATAAGCTTACCAAGATCAACACAATCTCCAATCCCGAAGCATCCACAGCTTCGGAGTCCAAGAATGGTGGGGTTCCCCTGGACTAATCCCTGATGTGGAATAGAAAGGAATAGGACTTAAATTAATAAAAAGGAATGAAATTTTGTGATATCAAGTTTTGAAAAAAATTACACAATTTATTTGCTTTTCTCTTCTTCGTTACTTAGCATTCGCTAATTTTTATCCTATGATTTATGGAAAACCCAACATGTATCGGTGAGCCATAGCAAGGACTTTAAAAATTCATCCGGCTTACATACTAGACATCCAGCCAGCCACAGTAGCTTTACTCTTTAAGGTAGTTAGTAATCTTTTGTATATTTTCCTTTCAAGCTGATGTACATGTAATGGTTATAGTGGGACAATGTATCCTCTAAACTTTATTTTGTGAATGGAAAAGTGTTGAAATACTTTCTTCCGAGTATTTTATTTGCAGTATATTTCTGAATGTTAGTTGTGATTGCTGAATAAATTATTGCTGAGTAACCAGATCCGGATATGGGAGGATCCGACGGCCCGGGAATCGGGGTCACGTTACAGATTGGTATCAGAGCAAGGTTACTCCAGTAATTTATTTAGTAATTATCAACTATGAGCGGTGTTCAGAAAACTAAGGTTGTATTAAGATCCTTTGATCTTAATAACTGACTGTAGTACCATTCACAAGTCATTGTCCCCTATGTACATCATGCTAAGACATATAGGAACCGACCTTTGACCTTGACTCATCCCAGGATCATGGCAGACCAAGACGTGTCTAGACAATTAGCGGCTATGATGGCAATGCTCCAAGACATGGGGCAAAGGTAATAAGCATTAGAGTGAGGACTCAATGCCACTATGAGAGATCAAAGTCTTCCAGACCCGTGGATGATTGAGTTAAGGGTTCTATTCATCCTCATAAGAAAGACTCTAGATACCATCGGTCCATAGAATTTGGTTGCTCCTATTCCATTTGCAGGAGTAATGGATGAGGCACTTCGTAGGCACGCCAAAACAAACAAGAAGAAGAAGAAGAATGTTTGATTCCTATTGTAAGAAACCAGGAGGTCAATTATAATTCAAGAAGATCTTAGACAACTGTGTGTGACAAATTGCAGGACATCAGTCACATGCTTATCGGCTACTTATCGAATTGAATTATTTTGATCTTATACTAGGAATGGATTGGTTAGAAAGGCATCATGCATGTCTTGACTGTTTCCAGAAGACAGTAACATTCCACCTTCCTAACTCGATAGAGTTTCAGTTCATTGGAAAGACATCCAATGATAATATCAAATATATCTCTACATTGAAGGCACAACAGTTGTTAGAGCAAGGGTGCCAAGGTTATTTATCTTATGTATCCACTACATCAGGGTCAGAAAGAATGATAGAAGATGTGCCTATAGTGTGCGAGTTTACTGATGTATTTCCAGAGGAACTACCTGGATTACCACCTGAGCGAGAGATTGAATTTGAAATCTCTCTCATACTTGATACTCAGCCTATCTCTATCCCTCCGTATAGGATGGCACCAGCTGAGTTACGAGAGTTAAAGGTACAATTGCAAGAACTGTTAGATAAAGGATTCATTCGTCCTAGTACTTCACCATGGGGTGCACCTGTCTTATTTGTTAGGAAAAAGGATGGCTCGATGCGGTTGTGCATTGACTATAGACAACTAAACAAGAGGACAATAAATAACAAGTATCCTCTGCCAAGAATAGATGATCTCTTTGATCAGTTACAAGGTTCAACTGTGTATTCCAAGATTGATTTAAGATCTGGATACCATCAGTTGAAAATTAAAGATACAGATATTCCCAAGACAGCTTTTCGGACTAGATACGGGCATTATGAATTCTTAGTTATGCCTTTTGGACTAACCAATGCCCCAGCAGCCTTCATGGATCTCATGAATAGAGTATTCAAGGAGTTCTTAGATCACTTTGTAGTAGTCTTTATTGATGATGTGCTTATTTACTCAAAGGATAAGTATCTGCATGAACATCATCTCAGGAAGGCACTTGAAACTCTAAGGAAGAACAAACTGTATGCTAAATATAGCAAATGTGACTTCTGGCTATCTGAAGTATCTTTCTTAGGCCATGTTATTTCCGGGGAAGGTATATCAGTTGATCCTACAAAGGTTAGTGCGGTGATGAGTTGGGAACGTCCGAAGACTGTCACAGAAATACGATCTTTTCTGGGATTAGCTGGATATTATAAAAGATTTGTGAAGGACTTTTCACGGATAGCATTGCCAATGACTAGACTAACTCAAAAGGAGGTCCCATTCTTATGGTCTGATATATGTGAAACTAGTTTTCAGACACTGAAAGAATGCCTAACATCTGCACCAATCCTTACTCTACCCTCCGGGAGTGAAGGGTTTACAGTGTACACTGACGCATCAAAAGAAGGACTTGGGGCGGTTCTTATGCAACATGGTAAGGTAGTTGCGTATGCATCACGACAGCTCAGGACACATGAGAAGAACTACCCAACACATGACCTTGAATTAGCTGCCGTAGTGTTCGCTTTAAAGATTTGGAGACACTACCTGTATGGTATTACTTTTGAAATCTTCACCGATCATAAAAGCTTGAAATATCTATTTGATCAGAAGGAACTCAATATGAGACAGAGACGGTGGCTAGAGTTGCTGAAAGACTATGATTGCACTATCTCCTACCACCCTGGTAAGGGGAACGTCGTAGCAGATGCCCTTAGTAGAAGAACTTATTCACTCGGGTTAGTGAGTGCTATCCACTTCTGGGGTTTACTATCAACGTTAAGTGAATGGAAACCATTTGATAGTAGTGCTGATACTATAACTATTCCTCATCGATACAAAACAGAAATATGGGATAAAATAAAGAAAGGATAAGAGGATGATCCAGTCCTCAAAGACTTAAAACAACAACTTGAGAAGAATGAGATAGAGGGATTCCAGATACAAGATGGTTTACTGTATAATCATCACAGAGTTTGTGTACCAAACACACTTGAACTAAGGAAAGACATCTTACGAGAAGCTCATTGTTCTAGATTATCTATTCATCCAGGAATTACGAAGATGTATAAGGATCTTCATTCATACTTTTGGTGGCCAGGAATGAAGAAAGATGTTGCTGAGTTTGTGAATTCATGTTTCACTTGCCAGCAGGTAAAGGCTTCACACCAAAAGCCACCGGGATTATTGCAACCCCTCCCTATACCTGAATGGAAATGGGAAAGCATTTCCATGGATTTCGTTACTGGCTTACCTCAGACGACTGGTAGTAAAGATAGTATCTGGGTTATAATAGATCGTCTGACAAAGGTAACACACTTCATTCCGATAAGCTTATCTTTCACTCCAGACCAGCTGGCTGAGTTATATATTACACATGTGATTCGCCTCCATGGTATCCCGAAGGAAGTAGTTTCTGATCGAGAATCACGATTCACCTCACACTATTGGGAGAACTTCATGAAAGCTTTAGGTACACAACTATGCTTGAGTACAGCATATCATCCACAAACAGATGGGCAGTCAGAACGTACGATTCAAACACTAGAGGATATGATACGAGCATGTGCCTTAGAATGGAAGGGATCGTGGATTAAACATTTGCCTCTTGTAGAATTCACCTACAATAATAGTTAACATACAAGTATTGGCATGGCACCATTTGAAGCACTATATGGACGAAAGTGTACAACTCCTTTGTGTTGGCAAGAGGTCGGAATAAAGAACCTTTATGATTCAGATAGACTTCAGGAGACACGGGAAGCTGTAGAACTTGCTAGAAAAAGACTATTAACTGCTCAGAGTCGCCAGAAAAGTTATAGTGATACCAGGAGAAGAGACCTTGAATTTGAGGTAGGCAACTTTGTATTTCTCAAAATATCACCTATGAAGGGTGTTCAGAGGTTTGGCTTGCGTGGGAAGTTAGCACCCAGGTTCGTGGGTCCCTTTGAAATTATTCAACGGATTGGAAAAGTTGCCTATAGACTTGCACTTCCTCCACATCTTTCGGCAATACATGATGTATTTCATGTATCAAATCTGAGAAAGTACATTAGGGATCCAGAGCATAAGATAAGTTATGATGATTTATATGTTGAGCCAGATTTGACATACCAAGAGATACATGTGCAAATACTTTAAAGGGATATCAAGAAGTTGAGAAACAAAGAGGTGCCTCTAGTTAAAATATTATGGCGGAACCAAGAGTTTAAAGAAGCCACATGGGAACCTGAGGCAGAAATGAGAGAGAAATACCCGTACTTGTTTGAATGATAAAATTATGTATTATGTATATGTTCATTTTAAATGACATGACGTTCATTCTCATTAAGGTTGTTATGGTTTCAATCCTCTTTAAGGATGTTATGCCTGCATTTCTAGTCTCGAGGACGAGACTTCCTTTAAGGTTGTTATAATTGTAAAGCCTTGAACTTGGCATATCTCGGATCCTATATAATAAGATCCGGCTCGTAAAGAGGAAACCGGCAGAATTTGTTTCGTGTGAATCGGACTTCGTTTCGATTTGTTATGAATTTCGGAAGAAAGAGAAGTAAGGAAGGCTAAGATGTCATTAATCCATAATGACTGTCATTAAGACTAATTAAAAATGATTAAAGAAATTAATGACGATTGAAAGCCGCTAATGATCATTAGTAAATACTAATCAATAGTTAACAAAAGATATGCGTAAGCCGCGAAAGTTAAATCGCGATTAGTGAAAGTTAATCACGATTAGTGTTAATTAAGCGTCATTAGCGAATCTAGAATCCTCTAGATAGTTCTAACTTAAGCTCCAAGTTTGGGATAAGTTTTGGCTAAAACCATGGGCCAAAACCATGGGCCGCTAAACCATGGTTAAGGTCTAAACCATGGTTTTCTACCATGGTTAGTGGTTTTCTAGGGCCTATAAATAGACCCCCCTACCCATTCGTTCTCTACAACTTACACTACCACCACCCCAAGGGCTAGGGTCGAGAGGTTGGGAGGAGGAGTGGGAGGCGAGGGAGGAGCGCTAGCAAAGTGCTGTCGGGAGAACGAGGAGAAGAAAGGTATGATCCTCTCTTAGTTGCTTCGTAAGCTAGGCTTTCAATTCATACTCTTGTTCTTCCAAGTTTTGTTTTTGATTCATATTTCTTTCCGATTCGTTTTCCTATTGTGGTTCGAGGAGAAATCTGTGTAACACCCTACTTAGGTGCGGGCGGCTATGCACGTCAGTGACCCTGTGATTCGTCACACGTTCACTCATCTAAGACGCGTGGTGTCTACCGATTCTCCATCGTTTATGTTTCTATTCTTCGTATTATGCTTTTATAGTTATTTTGATGGAGAAATCTGTGTAATACCCTAGTTAGGTGCGGGCGGCTATGCACATCAGTGACCCTGTGATTCGTCACACGTTCACTCACCTAAGATGTGTGGTGTCTACCGGTTCTTCATCTCTTGTTGTTGAGTATATTCTTTCAGTTTCATTGTTATTTTCCTCTCGATTGATTTTATAGAGGAAACTCTTTTCGTTTTTATTTTGAAATATGTCCCGATATAAGGGGAAACTCTGCCGAAATTTTCCGAGAAATATGTCCCGATATAAGGGGAAACTCTGCCGAAATTTTCCGAGAAATATGTCCCGATATAAGGGGAAACTCTGCCGAAATTTTCCGAGAAATATATCCCGATATAAGGGGAAACTCTGCCAAAATTCTGAGAGAAAATATGTTCTTGACGTTCTTCGTGTTCTTCGCGTTCTTCGCGTTCTTAACATGTTCTTAGCGTTTTGATACGAAAAATGAAATTCGATCTTTTCAGGAGCCTTAAATTAGCCTTTCTAAAAACGAAACTCGATAAAGACTTGCATACACGAGAGAGAGCTCGATTAGGTAACGATATCCTTCCTTTTGCTGTTGGGTTTTCATACGAAATTATTGAAATTCTTGGTTTTGTGTTCTTTGCTATGAAGAACCCTAATTTCGGCTATTTTTGAGAAAGTCTGAAGAATTGCTTTGTGATTCCCACTAAAATAAGGTTTAAGCATCAAATTGATGCGTTGGCTTTGAAAGTTAGGGTTTGGGAGTTAAAATAGGTATAAATACGAGTATATATATGGTTATGAATAATATATATGTGAGTCTATACTAAGTGTTGCTGATTATGCAAATCGAAGACTAACGAAAGAATTACATCATGGGAATTGATGTGCTTTAAGTTAGATCCTGAAAAGGATCGTGTGTTACGTTAAGGATGACTGGGAGTAGAACTACAGGTCGGGCATGCAACCTGTAGGTTTGTCGGAAGGAACCCGTATTGGCGTTTCCCTACCTAGGTGGTACACGGTTGCCTTGTTATTATAAGTGCGCACGAAATGAATGTTTTTGCAACGCGTGGTACCGGGAGCCAATATATTCGGGTTGGAACGACGGAAGATGTGGTCGTGCCATGTGGAGGCACGGGTGGTTCAATAGCGGCTGGGTCACGATAACATGTATTTAAAGCCGCTAGGTTATATGATTAAATGTTAGCCTGAGGTTTTAAGCAACCGAGTCCTCGAGGACGGTGTGCTCTTTTGTTTTTCCAGACTGAGGGTTGAGACCCTGTTTAATAAAAGAAAAGGAAATTGTCAGGGTAGTATTGGAGGATTGGTTGAGGCGACGTGCGGCGGCATAAGCTTACCAAGATCAACACAATCTCCAATCCCGAAGCATCCACAGCTTCGGAGTCCAAGAATGGTGGGGTTCCCCTGGACTAATCCCTGATGTGGAATAGAAAGGAATAGGACTTAAATTAATAAAAAAGAATGAAATTTTGTGATATCAAGTTTTGAAAAAAAATTACACAATTTATTTGCTTTTCTCTTCTTCGTTACTTAGCATTCGCTAATTTTTATCCTATGATTTATGGAAAACCCAACAGGTATCGGTGAGCCATAGCAAGGACTTTAAAAATTCATCCGGCTTACATACTAGACATCCAGCCAGCCACAGTAGCTTTACTCTTTAAGGTAGTTAGTAATCTTTTGTATATTTTCCTTTCAAGCTGATGTACATGTAATGGTTATAGTGGGACAATGTATCCTCTAAACTTTATTTTGTGAATGGAAAAGTGTTGAAATACTTTCTTCCGAGTATTTTATTTGCAGTATATTTCTGAATGTTAGTTGTGATTGCTGAATAAATTATTGCTGAGTAACCAGATCCGGATATGGGAGGATCCGACAGCCCAGGAAACGGGGTCGTTACAAATATGGATCTCACCTTGGATTTGGACAAGCCGTGATGGCCTCGACGATGATTGGATCGCTGTCACCGACCAGATCGGAGGCTGGACACCCTTCTGCAACGAATTGCTCTTGGAGATCGAGCTCCTCTCTCCAAAGATTGATCAAGAGGAAATGAGAGGGGAGGAGCCCATTAAAAAGAAGACAAAAATAAAAAATGAAAAATATCTACAAATGAGGAAAGTGTTTATTGGTTAATTAAATAAATTAAATAAATAAATAAATTAATTAATTAATTAATTACGAATTTCAGATTTAAATAAATTAAATAAATTCAAAAAATGAATTAGCCACCTTAATGGTGGCCATTAAAGGTATGGAATAGTATCCTATATACAAGGTAAGTATTTATATCAAATAAATAAAATATTTAAATAATTAAATAAAAAATTCATAATTAAATTAAATAAAAGAAATTATGTTAGATAATTAATTTGTTTGGTAATTTTTATTTAAGGAAGTTAGTTGTATACACATATTATATACATATAATACACTATACATATATACAAATAAAGAAATAATTTTTAAAACACTATTTTTTAATTTTATTATTTATAATTTTTTGTTTCTTATTTTAGTGAAAATAATATTTACAATTATATACAAAAATACATACGAATAAATATGTACAATAAATAGTGGTGAAACTGCAGAAAATCGACTTTTCAACCGTAACTCCCAAAATTATGAAATCAAGCCATTTGAATGATAATTTAATTTAGAGTATAATGAAAGTGAGTTTGGTTCAATTTGAGTTCGTATGTATTCGGAATTGATATTTCAATGATCGCATTGTGGCTTTTTCTGAGGGTGATAACATGTAATATATACATTATTTTATTTGACAATTATTTTTATTATTTACAACACATTTTTATTTATAACTTTTATTTAAAAAAGTAATTATTTTGAGGTTAAATTATGTACAAATAAAATAGTACAAATTTTATACAAATATACAGGGAATTTATGTACAAATTATTTTTTTTGGATTTTTGACAGAAGACCCTATCTCCCCCTACTTTATTCCTGATCGATCAGGTCAAGTCTTGACCTTCTCTCGGGGTTCGAGTCAGTCTGTATTTATTGCATAAATACCTCCTTTCTTTTTCTTTTCTTCTTTATTCTTTTATTTTTGTATGAAAAGTGTTAAAAATGCAATTTTAACAAATGCATGCAAAATGGTAAAATTATGAAATTAATGGGTATTTTACAGGTATTTGACTAAGAAAATGAAGCTAAAATAAAAGAATAAAGGTGATGAATCGTAGATTCATCACGTGCTCACCAAAGGAAGGAGAGATACCCTTACAAGGTGACGTTGATCTCCACACCTAAGTGCGGTCTCTATCGTCCAAACCTCCAGCACACGACATCTGTTGATTGGCCCACCGTGGCTCAATCTACGACATCACTTCGAAGGGCATTTATGGTCGTTGCATCAATCTGATAACCTAGGAAGAGGATCCTCTGCTGTAGAGGGGATTGCAGCAGAGGTGTTGTAATACCCTTTAATTCCCTTTTTTTATGATTTAGATTTCATAATCCAACCTTATATATTGAATCTTAGATTAATGTTATACATATCCTCCAAATTTCGCTTAATTATGAAATTATTTGCTATTTTATCTTAATAGTCAAGCATTCGGTCAAGATCTAAGCAACTTAAACTCCATTTAAAGAAGACACGAATCTTCAATCATTAAGATAAAATAATAAATAATATCAGAACTAAATGAAATTAAGAGGATATATAGAGCATTAATCTAAGATTCAATCTATAAGGTTAGATTTTGGAATTTAGATCACAAAAAAAATTAAAAGGGGATTTCAACACCTCTACTATAATCCCCTCTATAGCAGAGGTGTTGTAATCCCCTTTAATTTTTTTTGTGATTTAAATTTCAAAATCTAATCTTATAGATTTAATCTTAGATTAATGCTTGAGTATTAACCATCCACGCGGCACAATAAGCACCGCTTGATTAAGTATTGCCAACAAATCTTCGTTGCCCGTGTCAAAGAGGGGGGAGCGTGTGATGTGAATCACGTGCATAGTTCTTTTGCACGAAAGCTCTTGTAGCTTCATTCAATCGCATATAGGCTCTTCCCTTCTAGATATGCATGCCTATCTCATTTGCACACGGGAAGAGTTACACGCATGCTCCTCTAAGTTTTTGGTATCACAAAGATGTCCCCTTTTTTGTCTATTAAGCTTAATTATAGTTTGCAGAAATTGCAAGTAGAACCTTGAGTTGAATGCTAACATCTTCTAAACCCTTAAATATTTTGAATGGGAATTTTTGTAACTTTAAGTGCAACTTATAATCTACATCATGAGTTTGATCAATTTTCGTGTATTTATACATTTAATTTTAATTTTTGAATTAATGTGCCTCTTTTGATGTTTAATTCATTTTACATCCATATCATGCCAAATTTTCTGATCTATGGATATTCCGTAGATCTTACGTGCATCTATTGATAACCCAAATCTCGTAAAGAAATATTGTAGTTCGAGCACTATGGAATTTTTTTTGCAAGTTTTGGCTTGGAGGAATTATTTTAAGCACGTAACTGAATATCTTTCTAATGCCACAATTAAAGGTTTTTTTCATAATTTATTTGAATTTTATTATCAGTGATTATTATTTATTAAACAAAAAAGAGCATTTAAGGGTTCTATCTTATTTTATTTTTCATTTATTCATCTTCACTCCAAAATTACGGAAAAGATATAGTCGGGACTATTTTCATGTAGTTTAGCATATCTAAATTTGTTGAAAGAGATATTTATCTAATGTACAGAATCCTAAGAAAATAAAAAACCTTTGAAATATCATCAAAAATCCATATAAATACAAAAATAATAAAAGAAGAGTGTTTTGGAAAGCTTGTGGACTATTTTCTAGAAAAAAATATCTTTATATGTTATTCCCTCTTTTGGAACCAAAATCTATTTTCCTGAGTTCCCTTATACTACTTATATTTTATTTTCAAAACTTATTTTGCCCCCCCCCCCCAATTTTGTCATGGTTTTAGAAACACCCAAACACATTTGAAAAAAACATATAAAAATCTCCAAAATATTGGATCAATATTTTTATTTTATTTTAACAATAGTTATTCTATTGATAATTCTTTTTTTCTCTTTTATATATCAATATTATACATATTTTATTATTTCTTATGTTATAAATTAAAGTACAATTTTAAATTTTAAACATTTAAAAAAAATCAAAATTTAAACCCAGTTAAAAATACTCAAAAAGATACTTGAGAAGGTACTAGAGAAATTTCTCAATCTCACTATATTGAGAAGATAGTATAGAAATTTGGATATTAAGATTGCAACGTTGTAAGAATTCCTTTTGATCCATCCAAAATGTGTTTTTAAGAATAATAGTGGAGTACCTATTAGCTCAGCTAAGGTATATGCAAGTGATTGGAATCTTAATGTGTTTTGCAAATTTCACAAGATATGATATTTAATTCTCGATTGCAAAGATGAGTAGATATAATAGTTGTCTTGACTGTACTCAATGAGAGTCTTTGGATCGAGTACTGAAGTACTTGGAGGGAACTATTTCCCTTAGTGTGTATTATGTTAAACATCCATATGTACTGGAAGGATATAGTGATGCAAGTTGGATATGAAAAATAGAGGAGTATGGAAGTAATGGTGTATCTGGGTATGTCTTTACCCTTGGAGGTGGTGCTCTCTACCTTTGAGGTTGAGATGTGTGCTTTGTACACCACTATAATTGAAGGTTGAATGATTATGGGAATTTATTTAATAAATTCCCATTTTATGTCAATCAATTCTTGCGATCTCGGTTTGTGACAACATGATCACAATTGCCAAGATTAAGAGTTCAAAACTCAATCAGAAAATAACGAGGCACATACAAATAAGACTTAGATGTTAAGAGATTTGGTGTCTTGAGGATTGTTGGTTGTGGATTTTGTTGGATGCAAAGACAACACATCATATCCGTTGACTAAGGGAGTTGATAGATCTTTAGTACTAAGTCTAGACCTGAGATGAGACTGAGACCCCATTAGTAGTTCCTCTACAGTAGCAACCAAAACTACCTGAGTAGAGATCCCGCAAAGTAGGTTCAATGCAGTAGTACCAATAATTTTTTTGAATCTCTTTTTTCAAATTGCCGATTTCATGTGGGATTGTTTGATTTAAAACTATATAATTAGTTTTTAACTTAGCAAGCCTATACAATTACATTGGATTAACTATTTGATTTCAATTGGAAAACCAAATATTAATGGAGGGAAGTCGGGAATTCTTAAATTTGAAATAAAGAGTTTGGGTGGATTTCTAATACCACATCTAGTAGTTCTAAAATTTTAGTGGATTTTTATATGAGTTCATAACCCAAGCTTTGTAGCAATAGTACAGATGAGGAATGGAGGACCACACACACACGCTATTGAATTCAGATTGTGAGGGAGAGGATCGTATGGTCCTCATAAGGTGGGACCTCAATCGTCGAAGTGACCTCTTGTTGAAGAGGATTTACGAGAGTATAGAAATCTCATAAGGCGAGAGACCTAGTCGATGTGGCAACCACTCACGAAACCCAATCTTCAGACAACAATTAACCCACAAATGAATATCAAGCAATGCAAAATAGAATGTGGAGATAAAATTTATTATAACCATACAACAAAGATGTGTATAGTGTGCAAGTATGTGTAGAAGTCGAACTCAAGGAGCAGAAAGAGGATAGAACGGGCAAATGAATGTTTAAAAGATGATTGTGAGCTTCTTGTCTATATGTTTTTATGTGGGTTTTTAATTCTCAATTATTTTATTTTATGTTTTTATATTTTGCTTTTGAGTTTGTATTTTTGTATTTTCTTTTTATGTTTTCATATTTTTATAATTTTTTTCTTTTTAAATATCTAATATAGGATATATAAGAATATTTATACAATGTAAGCTAATATAGATATAAATACTAATACAAATATTCAAAATAAAGGAAATAAAATATTTTTTAGTTTTAAATGTTTTTTTCTATTTTTGTGATTTTTCAAAAATTTTTGTTAATTTTATATATTTTATAGTAAAAAATACCCTAAATTAGGGATTAATTAAATACCTGAAATTGAAATGGAATTAAAATTAGCAAATCAAGTCCAAAATTTTTGGAATCCATTTTAATATATTGATAATAATATAAATAAAACTATAAGATAGAAAATATTATTTTGGATTTTTTAGGAATTTTATAGAATTTTGTGAAGATTTTTGGATTTTTCAATTTTTAGGTATTTTCTTTTGTAGTTTTTATGGATTTTTGGTTTGGAGTTGTAAAAATAACTAAATAAATATGAAAAGTATTTTTTAAAATTTTTCAAAAAGATTTTATATTTTTAGGGATTTTATACCGTAGACAGGGCCAAAATGTGCTTAAAAATTTTATAAAATAAGAGGAATGCCTAAAAATGGAATACAAAAATGTAGAGTGAAACTACACTACAACATGCACTTAAATATATTTTTTAAGAATTTTTCAAGCACAAAAGTTATTTGTAATAAATCTAGAAAATGAACAAAAATATTAAATTAGTAGGGGCATATATGTAGATAAATTAAGCTTAAGGGCCTCTCTGCAAAGTTTACATAACATTACAGCAACAACAAAAAGTTATTGGATTAAATACAAATATCCAAAGCCGCAAGGGCCTTTGGGCACCTTACGTGGATGGCCACGTGAGGTGAGCTGGTAGAGACTAATATGCAAATATCACAAGTCTAGGAACCCTTTATGCAATTATTACAAAACTTAAATAACAACCAAGGAAAGCTTCAGTTCTAATATGTAAATACAATTATGACCGGGTTAAAGTTGTAAAATACCTAGTCCTAGCATGGGAACGGATGACGTGGATGCTCTTACTTAGATACATGTCACGTCCTCGCCTCACGATGATGGTTCGTTGCTGATGGCTGCGATTAGATCTCACGTAGGATATCAATGGTTGTGGATTGCAAAATCTGACGATAACTTTGCAATCTAGACATCGTTCTTGATCCAACGGCGAGGAGGGACGGTGGACGAACAAGGAAGAAACCTCTTCTGAGCGAGCTTCTTCCAACAAGAATGCCCCCTTCGTCGTCCTATGCTGCTCCACAATTGGCACAGATGTTCTGGTTTAGTATGTATATGTATATTTCTAATTAAGCGTGATTGTCCCTGATACCTTGTTTGTTCCATGCAATACAAGATAGTGTATATATAACGTACGTACCGTTATCGAAGAAAACCGGCACTGACAACTTGTTGGATACAGACTCGAATGCATTAGTTGTCAATACACAAAATGCTTAAATCTAAGTTGTCAAGTAGCAGTCTCCACCACTTATACACGTGCATACTGTGAGTTTCCGATGTGAGAATATGTTTTGAGGGTTGGGTGTTTTTTTAGAAAATGATTAAGATTTCATTCATATTTCCAAAGCGAGAACCATAAGGGAGTTGGTTAGGGGTTAAGCCGTGTTAAACTGGTAGAGGGTAACCTGTTTTTTGGATTTTGGTGTTGGAGAGAGGGTTAAACTGGGGGTGGGTTAGAAGTGGGTTTGTTGTGATATGATTGTGTTAAAGTTTGAAAAAGTGAGTAGTTATTGTGATGTGATTGTATTGAAGCTTGGAAAAAGTTAGTAGAAGTATAGTAATTTATAATTTTTATATGATATGATGGTATAATATATTATTTTTTGATAGGATTGATGATGTAAAATTGATTTATTTAATTTTTTTAAAAAAGATAAATGTGGGACCCATATGAGAGAGATGGGAAGTGGATTAAAGGGGGTAAACTCTCCCTGCAACCGAACATGAACCTAAGAGATACAAAGAGGCTCCCAAAGAGAGCTTGCCTACCTCAGTCCGCAAAATAAAAAAGTTCCCCAAAAGGAACACGACTACTAAGTACTCACAGAAGTAAAACCAACGTCATAAACGGCACCGTACAGGTGTAGGGCACAAATAAGAGTTTTAGTGCGAAAAAGTTTAAGGAGCACGTATAAAAAGGCAGGTCACCCAAAAAAACAAATCCATCAACGTGCTCGCCCAGTCGAGTAAAAGCAAGGATTAGGCCGAATCAGCCCCTTGAAGATAGAAACACAATTAAAGAAAGAGTCAACACAGAAATCCAACAACCCTAACGGCAATACGTAAGGGTTCGGGAACACCTCCTTGGGGGCTGAGGTGTTACTACATAAGGGAAACTGTAATGCGTGTTTCTTTGAAACTTTTTCCTAATAAGTGGTGAGGATGGAGAAGGATGGGGAACACAGACTCTTCAAGATCTTATTGATTGGTCAATTCGCAAAAGCTGTGAATGAGTTTCGAAAATTGTTGTTGTGGGAGAAATTGTAAAGAAATAATCAAAATCTTTGATGTTGATGTAGTTCTTCATTTTTTTTCAAGAGCATGAAGCTAAAAATAATGCATGTAGTTGTTGAGGTTGCTTCTTCTTCTTCTCGTTGTAACTCGTCTGAGTAGCTCAAAATTTCCCAACACAGAGAGTGTCACGTCTCGATAAAGTGTTTGCATGTAACGATGGTGTTTGGAGAAATTTTTTTTTCTGATGGAGAATTAGATATTTTACCCTTTCTCATTCTTAATTTTGAAGGATAGGATATCAAAAAACCAAGCTTCCGAGGAGAAAGGTAAGTTAAGATCTCACGGGATCAATTTTATTAAAACCGGATCGGATTGTAAAGCAGGTTTGACTAATCGGGTTAACTGGTTTTTATTGTTTTTATTTAAATAGAATTGATTTTCGTCAAAACGACTAATTCAATCGATTATTTGAATTCATATTCAACAAATATTTAGTTACGATTCAAATTTAAATTTATTCAAAACAGTAATGATAGTAGTAGTTGAAGACATGACCTTCGTTTACCATGTAAGACATATGCATTAATTATATATTTTAGGAATTTTTACACCCATAACCCTGAGTAATTTCGCAATAACATTCATAACCATACATACTCGCGAATTACATGAGAAACCCTGAGTAATGCTTAACTCTTACATGACATAACCCGGTGTCATGTTCCGTTTGGGATGGGCATTATGTTTGACGGTTTCCGGTAAAAAAATAGAAAACTACCCTTAATATCCATCCTTATTAACAGAACATGCCATCCTTCCCTATCCTGCCTCCAAGGCCACCATCCCCAGTCCCGACCTCTGCTTCACCTATCCCGAAGCTCCCCCCCCCCTCCTCGCGCTGAATTTCCCCTGACCTGGAGACCCCACCGCCCCCCAGCGGGTCGAGCTTCCCATGTCCCCAAGCCCCCCTCCTCCCGCGAGCTGAGCTTCGACTGTCCCGAACACCCCCCCTCCCCTTCCGGACCCAAGGTCGAGGAGCTCTGTGTATATGAGGTAAATGGGGCTGCCCCCAGGGAGTAGCCAACTTGGCTACTCCCACCCCTATTTTTTCCTCATTTTTTTATTTTTTTGGAAAATAAAAATTTGTATATTCATCATTATATCCCTCTCACATTCTATTAAAATTTCGTCAGAAACAGAGACTCCTACGGCATCCATCCAAACATAGTCGATTTAAAAAATCTTGCGACCGTTAAAAAAATGACGTCTGGGATGGAGGGCTTAGAAGTCTTTGTTTCTGATGAAATTTTAATAGAATGTGAGAGGGTTATAATGATGAATATACAAATTTTTATTTTCCAAAAAAAATAAAAAAAATGAGGGAAAAATAGCGGTGGGAGTAGCCAAGTTGGCTATTTTACCCTATATATATGGGAAAAATGGGGATGCCCACACCCTATTTTTTGCAAAAAAATTTTTATTTTTTTGGAAAAATACCATCATGTATATTCATCCCTATATCCCTCCTATATGTCATTCGAATTTCGTCAGAAACAGAGACTCCTACCGTCTCCATCCAAACGTCATTTTTTAACGGTCGCAGGATTTTTTTAATTCGACCCTGTCTGGATGGAGGCCGTAGGAGTCTCTATTTCTAACGAAATTCGAATGGCATATAGGAGGGATAAAGGGATGAATATACTTGACGATATTTTTCCAAAAAAATGGGGGCAGCCCCATCAACCCATATATATATATATATATATATGATTTAATGGGACTGCCCCCTGGGGTAGGCCAACATGGCTGCCCCGTCCCCTATTTCAACGTGTTTTTTTATTTTTTTTTGAAAAATAAAACCATGTATATTCATCCCTATATTCCTCCTACATACCATTCGAATTTCGTCAGAAACAGAGTCTCCTACGGCCTCCATCGAGATGGTGTCGATTTAAAAAATCCCGTTACCAATAAAAAATGACCGTTTACATGGTGGCCGTAGGAGTCTCTGTTTCTGACGAAATTCGAATGGCATATAAGAGGGATATAGGGATGAATATACATGGCGATATTTTTAAAATAAAAAAAAATGCTAAATGGCGCGGGGGCATCCATGTTGACTACCCCAAGGGGGCAGTCCCATTAACCTCATATATATATATATATATATATAGGGAATGGGGCTGCCCCCTAAGGGTAGCCAACATGGCTGCCCCGATCCTATTTTTTGACAATTTTTTTATTTTTTTGAAAAAATAAAACCATGGACATTCATCCTTATATCCCTTCTATATACCATTCGAATTTTGTCAGAAACAGAGACTCCTACGACCTCCATCCATATGTCATTTTTTTAACGGTCGTAGGATATTTTAAATCGACTCTGTTTGGATGGATGCCGTAGGAGTCTCTGTTTCTGACGAAATTCGAATGGCATATAGGACGGATATAGAGATGAATATACATGTCGATATTTTTTCAAAAAAATTAAAAAAATGCGAAAAAAGGGGCGGGGCAGCTATGTTGGGGGCAGCCCCATCAACCCCTTATATATATATATATAGAGAGAGAGAGAGAGAGAGAGAGAGACGATCCTATGAGATGGGATTTTGGTGAGATGGTGAGATGGAGCATTCTGGACCACTAGTTCCAACCAGGAGAGAGAAAGGTAGGAGAGAGAATACAGCAACTTGTGGTCCAGAATGTCCCATCTCACTATCTCACAGAATCTCATCTCATATGATCGCACCTATATATATATATATATATATAGGATTTTTATCCAGAGGGCACTGTGCCCATTTGGATAAAATGAGCCCGTATTATCCACCGTTAGATTAAATCTCTTAATCCCATGATTTTAGGAACGACAATGGTAGTGACAATGCTTTTAATTTTGAATATTAATGAATTTCCCAAAATAGCAGTAGACTTTTTTGGTATCGTCTGATATTGTATTGAGAAAAAATCCATTTTGTCACATTTTGAGAGGGGATCGAGCGATCGTTCTCACGAATCATTGTGTTTTATTATCGATTGGAGACGATTTTCGCTCGCCAAAGGTATTGTATTTCAATTGTTGATTTTATATTTTCATTGATCCTGCGTTTTAATTGTTGTTTTTTCTTTGATAATATTTTTTCATTAGGTTTCTGACGACGCGAAATCCCGAACAACTGAGGTAAAGGTATAAAATGAGGTCGTTGCGACCTCAGTCACTCGAATGCGTCAATCAAGAAAAAATGAACCACAGATGAAGATAAATCAATAAAATACAGAGAAGTGGTCCTGCTATAAGATTAACCTGGTATAACTCACAGGGTCGAACACAAGGAGCACAGATTGGCCTTGCGGCCTACGATGTAGTCAAATTGAACTAAAACACAGAGAACATATTTTTGTGGTTTTTATTTGTTTTTATATTTTTTTTAGATTTTTCAAGTGATGAGAAAATGAAAGAAAGTAAATACAAGGGCACTTCAACAATTTATTAAACACTCCAAAAATAATGCAAAAATTAAGGAAAAATGGTTTTTATGTTTTAAATGTTTTTTACTGTTTTTGGTGAATTTTTGGAATTTTTCTAATGGGTAAATTATTTATTAAAAATCAAACAATGCGAAAAACAAAGGGGACTGTCCAGCAAGGCTTAAGACCCAAAAATAAAATACTCTTGGATCTCAAAAAGCCCTAAAGGTAATTTTCCTATAATCTAGAAAGAATAAGGAAAATTTAGGCACCCTAATTATTGTTTTTAGATTTTTAATTGATTTATTATAATTTTTATGAGTTTTTAGTGGTTTTTCAATTTTTAGGATTTTTAAGTGATGAAAATTAGCCAAACTTGGCTAGAAAATCAAGCAACAAGTAAGAAACAGTAACCCAAGTTTTTAGAATTTTTGGTGGAGTTTTTATATTTTTTTGGTATTTTTAAAAACAGTGGCAAAAATAGGGGTTTTTGAATTTTTAAAAATAATAAATGAAATCAAAAATGTCCCCAAAAATCATAGAAATTCCTACACCATGGCAGGAGCCATGTGTCAAAATCTCATTGGATTTGGAGGTCGTTTGATATTTTATTCAAAAATAAAGGTGGGGCACTGTGCACAGGGACCTATGTGCAAATACCCAAAAGTTCTGGGGTCCTGGTGCAAAATACCCAAGAAGTCACGTGCCAAGCACGTGCCTGGGGCACTCAAGGACTAAATGTAATAAAAATAAGTTCCAAGGACCTATTGATAACTCGTATCAAAAGTTCAGGGGCTTATTTGCAATTTACCCAAAATAAAACGCACATGCGCATAATCAATGCTCACAGGGGTATAAGTGCAAATAAAAAAAAACTTTTTATTCAATGGAATAACATCCAGAACTACAAGGCATATATTGCAAATAACCCAGATACACACGTGACGAAGCACGTGGTCAAGCACACACAGGGGTATACATGTAATTCAAAATAAGCTCGAGGTCCAAAATGCAAATAACCCTACGTGAATAAAGTTTTAAAAATAATTACAGGACTAAAAAGGAAATGACAAACTACGAGGGGGGCCTACGATATTTACCCCTTTATTAGCCGACGGTCGGATAGGCGCCACGTGGGTGATCTAACGGCTGGGATGGCGGCGCGACTCCTCTCTTCGTCCCTTCGGCTCGATCGACGGTGGGGAGAGACCCACGTGGAGGATCTGACGTCTGAAACGCTGGCGCCTCTCTCCTCTGCTATCAATGGTCCAGATGCGCTCCTCGGATGGATCGACGGCTGCTGCTCCCGAAGAATGGACGGACGCGATCAGAACTGGAGCGAGGCTTCATCGGACGGCTCTGGAAGATGGAGGAAGAACTGATGGCCGGCGAACTTCGCCGGCCTCGTGCGTGGACTCCGGTCCTCCTCAGCTGCTGCTACTGATCGGAACACGTTCCTGTTGACTTCCCGCAGCTGATGGTGATAGCCGATGGCCCAACCGAGCCCTGGAGGGGCTCCGGCGAGGCCTAGCGGCGCGAAGCTCCGGTCTGAACTGTAGGGGGGCTCAGATGCCTCCCTTTGGACCTGCAAAGTAGACACGAAGGTTCGCGGGTCGAGGGCAAAAATGCCTCGACCCCAGAAAGCGGGGTGAAGATGGTCTGTGCGGTGGGGCGAGCGAGCTCCGGCGAGGCGGAGGTGATGGAACTCGAATCCCAGCTTCGGGGCGAGCTGGGTTGAATGAGCGGGCGTAGAAGGTGCGTGAGGGATCGGCGGAGGTGTTGGTCGGGTCGGAGGATCGAGATGTAACGCGAGATGGTCGGGATCAAAGAAATGCGTCGGAGATACGATTTGGGCGTAATCGGAAAATTGGGAGAAACTAGAAGGATCTAAGGTTACCTGGTGGCTGCAGTAGACTATGCTGGAGCTGCTCTTGCTCCTGGTCGTAGCTTCGAAGGGCGTCAAGACCTGAAGCTCGATGCTCAACGCCGGCGGCGGAGCAAGGACGGCGAAGATCGCCGGATCCGATGGTTTCGCTTCTCGCCTCACTGCAACAAGGGCGGACGCTTGCTGTCACTCTCGCGAAGCCTTATGGAGGTCACTGGGAAGGAGGAGAAGGGCCAAAGATGGGGCGCAGAGGCGGCGGAGGTCTGAATATAAATGGTGACAGGGCGTTTAGGGTTGAGGCTCGACGGCTAAGGAAGGCGTGGATTTGATGGCGGAAGATCCGGCGAGGGAGAGGGATGAACGGCGAAGAATCCGGGCGTGGGATATGCGTGGTAGACAGCCTGGAGGCGCGTGGGAAATTCGGAGAAGACGGGGTGGCGCGCCTCTTCCAGAAAAGGAAGGAGTCCGCGGGGAGTTGACCGGGGTCAACATTCCCCCGTGGACCAATCAGGAGCGGCCACGTGTGCGCGATTTTTGTTTATTTATTTTAGGGTAGAAATAGGCCGAATTAAAGAAAACTCAAAACATGAAATATTTTTCTTTTATTTTTTTCTATTTTTTGGTGATTTTTATTTAATTTTTGGAAAATAAAAATAGGGTAGCTCTATATATAGGTATATGTACACTACATGGATTTTTATTTTTGATTTTTTTATTTGTTATTTTTATGTATTTTTATGCTCATTTTGTATTTATTTATTTACGAGATAAAATATGGAATAAAAGAATATTTTTATTTTATTTTTATTATATATATATAAGGGTGAAATAAATAGATATATACATTTATATACATGGTATTTATACAATGTATTTTGGTATTTTTCATTTTGTAATTTTTATTTGATTTTTGTTTTGTTTCTTGTTATTTATTTTATTTACAAAATATGCCATAGAATATTCACAAAAAGTTCTGAAAATAATTTCATTTATTTATAGGGTTAAATAAATACATACATGGGTGATGGTCTATGCACATGGTGAAGGTATATTTTTGAATTTTTGATTTTTGTATTTTGTTTTTAATAAGATATATACAAATACTTACAACATATTTTTGGGTGAGGAAAATATAAAGTTTTATTTACAGAAGTATATACACATGAGCTCCTATCTCCCTCTACTTTGGCTTTTATGCGGTCAGGCCCATGCTGAGCCCTCCCTTGGGTTAGGTTGCTCAATATTTATTCTAAATATTTCCCTCTTTTTCTTTTTGCTCTTTATTCTTTTTATTTTTGCACAAAAACATGCTAATTAAAGGTTTTTACACAATGCATGCTTTTGGTAATTATTTGTATTTACACATATCTACATGTATTTGCAAAGGTTTTTGTAGCTAAAATAATAGAATAAAGAGTGATGAATGGGTATTCATCACCCCCTATGCTTTAACTTTGCTAGTCCCTTAGCAAACACTTATTTGAAAAAGAAGTGAAAAAGAAAGAAAAAGAAAAGAAAAAGAGGATGTACATGGATCAAGGTTGACTTATTAAACTTTCCTTCATTAAATTGAAATATGGAGCTTGATCAGATCTTTGGATTATTAATGTGTCGGAACCTTATTTGGACTTAAGCCTAAAACTCAACAGCCTCCAAGTTCCACCAATCTATGGACAAGACTCCTCAATAAACCAGATCAGAACAAGTCTACATACACAAACTCTAATGACCATGAATCTTTCCATGCAGTGTAAGTGATATGTGGCTCCCCACCTCAGAAGTAACAAAGAAACAACCTCCCTCAACCTGGTAACTCTAATGCCTCAGTCTAGCAACTCTTTCCTCGAGAAGCGGGGTATTCCCTTCTAAGTTCAGTGCAACCGGCTCAAGAAGAGGTGGTAGAAGTATAGAGTTTTGGAAGCTTAGCCAGTGTAGCTAAGTCTCCCGCTGCAAGCTTCATGAGATGTAACATGATACCATAAGCTTTTGCTTTTCACTCCGGTGGGGTTATTAAATTTTCAATCCGACCCACCACTTTTTTGGAGTTCTTTTTGCATTTTTGCATTTTTTTTTCAAAGACTTCTGTACAACATATCTACATGGTGCAGCATCTAAGAAATTTCCCTTGAGCCAGTAGACTATCCCTCTTTTGAAGCTTTATTGCAACCCACAGCTTCTGTCTTTAGCTTTCAACACCACTAGACCAAGTTGAGGTGCACTTCCTTCACTATAAGAAGAAGAGAGGTTCCGCCTAGAAGTACTACCCTCATATGCTACCCCAAGCCAAAGGAAACTGCCTCCTCACCACCTCATCCATGGAGAGCCATGTGTAAAGTGCAGGTGCAAGTGAAGCCATTGTCTCTGAGAGTCATGCGTGTGTTGTTAAGTGCTCTACTTAGGCTCATCAAGATGACATATGCTCATAGCCTAGTGGACTCAAAGAATTAAGTCCTTATGGACCTGAAAAGCCTTAACCCTAAGTCCTATAAGGTCCCTCTTGAAGATAAGTGGATTAAGATCTTATTCAAGCTCCATTTCTCAATTTAATTTCAGGCTTAGTTTAAATGTCAACTCTCATCCAGGAAAAACTATATACATATATGTACAAAAGATGCTATTTACAAATATTTTACAATCATGCAAAAATTTTTGAAAAATGTTTTGAAATCATGAATGATGCATGAGGTGCAAGTTTTGCAAAATGATATTTACACACATTTACACAAGATTTTTGCAAACTTTTGATTTTTCAAAACATTTTGAAAAAATTTTGTACTATATACATAATTTTGATACAAAATATTTACACAAGCTTTACACAAAAGATTTTTGAAATCAATTTTACAAAAATACTTTGTACACTAGCTATGTATGTGCAAGAATAAAAGAGGTTTATATTCATGAAAAATTTTTAATTTTTGTGATTTTTAGCCATTTTATTTATTAACACACTCACACAAAGTACGAGTTATGGCTAAAGTATATATGAAATATATACACACCCCCCTATACTTAGCTCGAGCGATGTCCTCAGAGCGATCAAGAGCGATGAAGAAGACATAAACTCGTGCTCAGTAAAAGGGAAGTGAAAAGGAATGGCTAAGTACAGGAACGAATAAATGAATAAAATGAGAGGAACTCGGTGGTCTCCCCCTATACTTAGGATTAACTAATCCTAAGTATAGAAAGCTGTACATGAAGGGAAAGCTGAGTGAAGAATATACAGAATCTACCCCCCCTATACTTAGGGTGAAATATCCCTAAGTATAGGCAGCAAAAACAGGAGCAGAAAGAACGAAAAGAATACTCGCAGATCCGACATCCCCCCTATACTTAGGGTAAAGTACACCCTAAGTATAGCATAATCATAAGATGAGAGACGGGATGTGGGACTAAAGAATAGAATGATATGGACAACTGGATCTATAC
Source organism: Ottelia alismoides (assembly GCA_037367405.1). Taxonomy (NCBI): domain Eukaryota; kingdom Viridiplantae; phylum Streptophyta; class Magnoliopsida; order Alismatales; family Hydrocharitaceae; genus Ottelia; species Ottelia alismoides. The sequence goes on along the minus strand of JAZKJV010007550.1, from coordinate 657,501 downwards.
AGGCGGAGGAATAGTGAAAATCAGGCGTGAGATGTAAAAGATGTGAGTCAAAAGACCACATCTCACGCAAAATGAATAGCGGCAATAATAACGTCCCGCGGCTCATGATCTAGAAATGGTTTGAGCCGCTGGCCGTTCACTCGGAAGGTACTCTCAGAAGATAACTCGGATATATCAATGCTACCGTTATCGTGTACCTTTCTGACCAAATAGGGTCCTTTCCATTTGCTCTGTAGCTTCCCTGGAAATAATCGTAGCCTTGCATCAAACAACCATACTTTCTGTCCAATCTCGAAATGTTTGTGGCTGATATGAGAATCATGCCACTCTTTGACTTTCTCCTTATAATGTAGGCTGTTTGAGAAAGCTGTATCTCTAAGCTCTTCCAAGGCTGCTAACTCTGCCCTCCTCTGGTCTCCTATACCATCTGGATCCATAAGAATATCTGTGACTGCCCAAAGTGACTTGTGCCTCAGCTCGACAGGTAGATGGCATGGCTTGCCATAAACGAGGCGAAAGGGAGATGTACCCAATGGAGTCTTGAAAGACGTCCGATATGCCCACAAGACCGAGTCCAAAAGCTGTGACCAATTCTTTCGGTCAGGGCGGACGACTTTCTGCAAAATATTCTTGATCTCCCTATTCGACACTTCAGCTAGACCATTCGTCTGTGGATGGTATGGTGTGGCAACACGATGGTCTATACTGAACTCGCTAGCAAGTGCCTTCACCTGGTCGTTGACAAAATGAGATCCCCCATCAGAAATCAGAACTCGTGGAACCCCGAACCGCATGATGATGTGCTTCTTCAAAAATCTGCAAACTGTCTTTGCATCTGCGGCTCGGGCGGGGATAGCCTCAACCCAACGACTAACATAATCTACGGCCAACAGAATGTACTCAAATCCCTGACTCTTAGGGAATGGACCCATGAAATCGATGCCCCATGCGTCAAAAACCTCACAGAAATGAATGGGCTGCATCGGCATCATATCACGTTGTCCACAAGTGCCCATCCTCTGACAGTCAGTACATCTCTTCACGAACTCATCAGAGTCCTTGAAGAGTGTAGGCCACCACAAGCCGGATTGGAGCACTTTCTGTGCCGTTCTCCTCCCAGAATGATGTCCTCCTGCCTCAAGCTTGTGGCAGTAAGTGAGGACACTATGATGCTCCTCCTGAGGAATACACCGACGCCAGATGCTATCCCCTCCTTCGTGGTAAAGGATGGGATCCTCCCAGTGGTAGGACTTGGCCTTCGCAAAGAAGGTCTCAAGCTTCTGCCTGGGCCAATCTTGTGGGACTTTCCCAGCAACGAGAAAGTTCACAATATCGGCATACCACGGGAGTGAGGCGATAGCAAGGATCGCCTCATCTGGGAAGGTATCACAAATGGGATCAATCTGCTCAGAATCCTCAGGCTGCTCTAGTCGGGAAAGATGATCCGCCACCACATTCTTGACTCCAGGCTTATCCTTGATCTCAATGTCGAACTCCTGGAGTAGAAGGATCCATCTAGTAAGTCTGGCCTTGGCATCCTTCTTTGACATGAGGTACCTGATGGCGGTGTGGTCGGTATACAAAGTCACTCTAGATCCAATGATATACGATCTGAACTTATCTAGGGCAAACACTACTGCTAGCATTTCCTTCTCTGTGACCGTATAATTCCGCTGGGCGGAATCCAATGTGCGGCTAGCATAGTGTATGGCAAATGGCACTCCATCCCTCCTCTGTCCTAGCACGGCCCCTACAGCAAAATCAGAGGCGTCCGTCATGATCTCGAATGGGAGAGACCAATCGGGTGGCTGAAGGACAGGAGCCTCAATAACACATTGCTGGAGAGTTTCAAAGGACGAAAGACACTTGTCATCGACAAGGAACTCGGTGTCTTTCGTCAAGAGGTCAGTCAACGGTCGGGCAATCTTGCTGAAATCATGAATGAATCTCCTGTAAAAACCAACGTGCCCTAGAAATGACCGTAACTGCTTCAGATTGGACGGCGGTGTGAGTTTCCTAATGACATCGACCTTGGCTGGATCAACCTCCATGCCTCTGTTGGAGATGATGTGGCCAAGCACCGTCCCTTGAGTCACCATGAAGTGACTCTTCTCCCAAGATAGAACCAACCGGGTAGCAATACATCGCTGAAGCACTCGGTCTAGGCAGTCAAGACAGGAATCGAATCCGTCGCCGTAAACCGAGAAGTCGTCCATGAAGACCTCTAAACACTCCCCTACCATGTCCGAAAATATCGACAGCATGCATCTCTGAAAAGTCGCAGGGGCGTTACATAGCCCAAATGGCATGCGTCGAAAAGCGTATGTACCGAAGGGACAGGTAAAGGTGGTCTTCTCCTGATCCTCAGGAGCGATGGCCACCTGATTGTAGCCCGAGTACCCATCCAGGAAGCAGTAATGGCTCTTCCCTGCCAGTCTCTCTATGATCTGATCAATAAAAGGCAGGGGGAAATGGTCCTTCTTGGTGGCCTGGTTGAGTCTCCTGTAGTCAACACAGACCCGCCAAGAGGTGGGTACTCGTGTAGCAATCTCCTCTCCCGACTCACTGATCACAGTAGTGATGCCCGTCTTCTTGGGCACCACATGCAAGGGGCTGACCCACTTGGAGTCGGAAATGGGATAAATAAAATCTGCACTCCACCATTTTGATATTTCCTTCATAACAACCTCTCTTAGGTTGGGGTTCAGTCGCCGCTGGAACTCACGCGAGGCTTTGCCCCTTCCTCGAGATAGATATGGTGGGAGCACAACGAGGGACTAATCCCATGGAGATCTGCTACGCTCCATCCAATTGCCTTGCGGTTCTTTTCAAGAACCTCCATCAGACGGGATTCTTGCTCTTCAGTCAGATCAGCAGAGATGATGACTGGGTACATCTCAGACTCTCCCGCAAGGAATCTATACTTCAGCGAAGTAGGGAGCGGCTTCAGCTCTGGACAGCTGGGTGCTGGCAAATCTGGCTTCTGAAGAAGATGTGTGTATGCGGACAATTCTGCCAAATTTGCCTGAGAAAATGATAATGAACTCTCACAAACTGGATCTGGAGAAGGCGGGTCCTCTACATTGTCTCTGATCTGTTCTGCCTCTACCTCCTCCTCATATATAGGCTCAAGTGGATCCAGATCTGGCATCTGATCATCACAATCTGCCCAATCAGACTCTGAATCCGAGGGATCTATATCAGACTCGGTGGCATCAGTACCACCGTAAAGCAGGGTGGCCTCAGTACCACCATCACTGGAAATCGTGTCGCGATCAAGGTCCGACTCTGCTGACTCAATAGTATCCTGAACCAAGGCTGTGCTCTCCAGACTATCCTCTGCTATCAATTCTGCATCAACTGTATCTGAATATGAGAGGATGGTCTGTGCTGCAGGATCTGCCCAAACTGCCTCATCATCTGTGATCACAAAATCACAGTCCTGGTGGATGTCTGGTCCTGCGTCTGTCAGCTGTTCTGAATCTGTACTGTCCTCTGAGCGGGATCTAGCTCTGGCTCTGTGGTCCTTAACCGTCTCTATTTGTATACTCTCGCCCTGGACGCGAAAGAATACCTTCCCACTGTCATGGTCAGTCACCGCTTTGGCTGTGGCCAAGAACGGGCGACCGAGGATGATGGGGGAATCGGTCAGCGAGTCAGGGGTCTCCATGTCCAGTACGACAAAATCCACGGGGAATTGCAAACCCTGAATCGTGACGACAACGTCTCGTAACAACCCCTTTGGCCTCTTGACAGACCGATCAGCAAACTGAAGGTATGTCCTGCTCTGTCTAAGAGTGCCCAACTCTAGGTGGTCGAGAAGGGCTGCCGGAAGAAGGTTGATCAACGATCCGCTATCTAATAGAGTACGGTTGAACCTCTGCTCACTAATCTGACATCTGACATACGGGGCCCCTAAATCTGGCCTCTTAGTCGGCAGATGGTTCTGGATCGCGTAACACGTGGCTTTGGTCAACACATGAATTTCTGCGGTCTTGTTCCTCTTCGTCCTTCTGACTGTGGTCTTATCTCTCAAGGATCGCTGAAGAAGAGGGATGTGTTGCAAAGCCTCATTGAGGGTCAGCTGGATGTGAAATCGGTCTATCATGCTCTGGCTGAACTCCTCCTGCTCTATCTTTTTTGGATCTTTTTCTTTTTTCTTCCCCTTCCTCAATTCAAGGGCTCTAGGAAAGGGGATCACAGGATCCTTCTCAGATGAAGGACTAGGAATAGGCCTAGACGGTTCGATGACTAGATCCTCACAAACATCATTCACCACAGTGGGATCAGAAGAAACTAAACCTTTTCCTTTATTCAAATTAGAGTTCTGAGATACATTCATGCGAGGAAAGACAACATTTCCATCAGAATAAATGTTGGTGGCGTCAGTACCACCTCTAGCTGGCTCTACAACTAGACGTCTTGCGGTCTCAGTACCGCGGGCTGGCTCGGCTCTGCTGGTGGCGTCAGTACCACCTCCTCGATGTGGTGAAACGGCGGTCTCAGTACCGCCGGTGGAATCAGCATCTCGGGTGGCATCAGTACCACCGTCATCATGATGTGCGGCTTCAGTACCGCTCTCCTCCTCCTCATCTGGCGCTCTGGATAAATCCTCGCGTTGTCGCTCAGATGAGGCGCCGCCTGCTGGTTTTCTACCGCTCCTAAGTGTGACAAAATCAGCATCAAATAAATCCGAAGATGTATCATCAAATGGGTCACTAGGAGTGGCAAATTCAGTGTGAACTACCTGCTCAGATTTCCTCTTCAAGCTATTCGGATTCGGCTCGATCTGTGCAGGGATGGCGGCCTTCCCTCTCATCAGGTCCCGCATCTCCTGGCGGAACTCGTCCATCTCCCGTCTAAATGTAGCCTGCTGCTCTGTGAAGAGGCGGGCTAAATCATCCATAGCGGGGCTCTCATGGGAGCCCGACGGGTTGCCTCTCTGATAATGAGGCTGCTGGACCTGGTGCTGCTGTGGCTGAGAGGGGTAAGAGGAAGGATGCTGCTGCTGGTGAGCTTGCTGCTCACGTCTCCAATTCTGTCCCTGCTGCTGGTAGGGACGAGGTACGAAGGATGATGGCTGATGTGGCTGATATGCAGGGGGCTGCTGGTGATCTCTCTGCTGGTAGTACTGCCCTCCCTGACCGGCTGGCTGCTGTTGGGACTGGTTACCCCCATTCCCCCACCTGAATCCGGGATGGTCTCGTCGGATTCCAGGTTGAGGACGGTCATACCAAATCCCGTTGACATCCATCAACGGCTCAGCATCATAAGGGGCTGGTGGTAGTACATCCAGAGGCTGATCCGGCTGATATACCACCATCTGTAAGTCTGGAGATGGTGGTGACTGGTGGGAGGGCTGCTGCTGCTGGTACGGCTCCGCCTGTACAAGGTGAACTTGTCTAGGCTGCTGCAATGAGCTGGAGCGCTGAGACGAGCTGCGGCTGCCACCGGAATCGCCTCGCGACAGAAGACGGGGCTGAGGAGCCGTCTGTGCCTCCTGAAGACACAAGAGCTGGGTCTTCATGTCGCTCAGAGTTTGTGCCATTTGCTCCATCTGAGTTATGCCCTGGCACTGCTTCTTCTCTATTATTTCCATGCGGTCCAACTTCTCGCTGATAATCCCCATGTCCGCAGTAGCCGACTCTGCCTGTGCGGCCGCAACTGTGGACGAACTGGATGGACCTGCATCAACCCGTGCTATCCGCTGATACTGCACGGGTCCTGGCGGTTGCTGAGATCTCTGAGTGTACAACCGAGTCTGGGACATCACCATGTAATTTTCTGCCATCTCCTCGTAGATGGCCCAGACTTGGTTGTGGTCCTTGGCAAAGTAGGACCCGCCGCAAGAAGCATTCACCAGACCCTGAAGCTCTGGTGTCATCCCACTAAAGAAGCTCTGAACTAGGTTCGGCTTCGAGATGTCGTGATGTGGGCATCTATCCAGAAGCTCTCTGAACCTCTCCCATGCCTCGTGAAATTGCTCGTTAGGGAGCATGGAGAAGTTGTTGATCAGGGCCCTCGCTGCATTCGTCCGCCCGAGTGGATAGTACTTGTTCAAGTACTCGGTGCGGAGTTGATCCCAGGTGTAAACAAACTTCCCTAGATGTTTCAGCCAGGCGGCTGCTCTATCTGCCAGTGAAAAAGGGAAGGCCATCATTCGAATCGTATCTTGGTCCACATGACGGTCGTGGACAGTACTGCAGATCATCAAAAACTCCTGGAGATGGAGATGGGGTTCCTCAGTGGCAAGCCCGTGAAAATGAGGGAGCATCTGCAGGGTGTTCGGAGGGAACTTGAAATCCCCCACGATAGCAGGTACCACCACCCAATGATGCATCAGTGTAGATCCGGGGTTGTGTAGCTCCCGCATCGTTCTCGGTGGTCCTCCTCCGGCGGCGGCTGCCGCTGCGGCAGCTGCTGCTGCGGCTGCTGCCTCTGCATCAGCGTCAGGAATGTCCTCAGGCTCGCTCGGCTCATCTCGCTCTCTTCGGAGTCGCTCCATCTCCCTCCTCATCTCTATCATGAATGCCCCCTGATCGCGTAACTGCTGCTGAACCGTCTCTAATGATGCGATCAGGGTGGAGTTGATCGCCCCCTGGTCTAAGACAAAATGTTCGGGCTAGCGATCGTCTGAACTGCCGGCTCCAGCCATAGGGGCGTCTGCAAAATCAGATGAGCCTAACTCAGGTTCTGTCAAATTAATTCGTCTTTCCTCGGGCTCATGTCTCTCAGTAGCAGAAGAAAGGGGGTCGAGGGGGAACAGGGTGGAATCGTACTCGGGCCCGGAGAGCTGGTTTTGACTCTCACGAGCCAACCTAGATGATGAAGTAGCCGCGCCTGAAAGCGGTGCAGCCAGAGGCTGCCTAAGAGATCGTCTACCCATCATCTTGATCTGGCGAGTAAGGCGGATGGGATCTGGAGAAAATATGATCGCAAAGCAAACCCCTTGTTCACCAACTCAACACAATCGGAAGACCGTGAAAGCTCGGTCAATTTATCTTGTCAATTTTATTTGGTGAACACACAAGATATCAGAGCGATTACGTGACCTGCTGGGATACCCGATACTCTCTCAACCGACTGTCCCGCACAGAAGAGTCGGTAATCAGTCGAGATGAGCACCGGAGGGCTTTACCTAGTGTTCGGGTCACTCTCTTGCACAATGAGGGGGTTGCTCTCCCCAAGACAAATTTTTAATGTGAGTGTCTTTTAGGGTCAATAGTGTTATCCAGTCCCAATTTTTTTTGTTTTTCTTTTTAATTTTTTCAAAATAAATACAAGCGGCCTAACGGTTTTTCCGATTCTCCTGATGATTAAGCCAAAAACAGAGGGAGAGAACGAAAAAGCCGATGCGCGAGAAAATCAATGATGCATGCAGAGAAAGAAATGCGTACCTTGTCTCCAGCACTCTACATGCAAGTGATCCGCGCAGAATTTAAATACAGAATTAAACTACCTAAATGATGCAACGAGGAAAAACCGAGTCCTAGCTGAGCAATTTCTATTGATCGTGAAGAACAATAGTTAGCCAACGGAATCGAGTCCGGAGTCCGATCTTGAGAGTCACTCGGTGCCCGCCACAACGGGTCCTGCCAGCGCTGTATGTGACTCCTCACGGCACGTGGTCTCAAATCCAATTAAACTAACTTTTTCAGTGAATTTTATCAAGGTCCAATTACGTTCTATAGGAACAGATATTCTATTAAGTGTTGGGCCTTAGATATTTACGTCACAATCAACAGAAATTCCTAAATCTAGGGGCTCGAGAAAAACCGCGTAAACACCGGAAAAGGCAGCTAGCTATCAAAACCACGATAAAAGCCGCGAAAATCCGAATGGGTCCCCCGAGCACACCGGTGCTCGGCGAAACAGACCCGCTAAGTTACAAGTGTCCACAAGTCCAAAGTCTAAATTATTACAACAGTATTGTTCTCTCTCTCTCTCAGAAATGAAAACTCCTTCTTCTCTCTCTTCCTCCTGCTCTTCTTCCCGTGCGGGTCCTCAAAAAGTGTACTCCAAGTTCTCCACGCAGTACCTCGCACAAAAATTAGAAAGAGAGAGAGTGTCAGAAAACAGTTATAATTAAGAGAGACAATATAAAGAAAAAAATGACTACAAAGCCGTGCTCCCCGGCAACGGCGCCATTCTGACGACGCGAAATCCCGAACAACTGAGGTAAAGGTATAAAATGAGGTCGTTGCGACCTCAGTCACTCGAATGCGTCAATCAAGAAAAAATGAACCACAGATGAAGATAAATCAATAAAATACATAGAAGTGGTCCTGCTATAAGATTAACCTGGTATAGCTCCCAGGGTCGAACACAAGGAACACAGATTGGCCTTGCGGCCTACGATGTAGTCAAATTGAACTAAAACACAGAGAACATATTTTTGTGGTTTTTATTTGTTTTTATATTTTTTTTAGATTTTTCAAGTGATGAGAAAATGAAAGAAAGTAAATACAAGGGCACTTCAACAATTTATTAAACACTCCAAAAATAATGCAAAAATTAAGGAAAAATGGTTTTTATGTTTTAAATGTTTTTTACTGTTTTTGGTGAATTTTTGGAATTTTTCTAATGGGTAAATTATTTATTAAAAATCAAACAATGCGAAAAACAAAGGGGACTGTCCAGCAAGGCTTAAGACCCAAAAATAAAATACTCTTGGATCTCAAAAAGCCCTAAAGGTAATTTTCCTATAATCTAGAAAGAATAAGGAAAATTTAGGCACCCTAATTATTGTTTTTGGATTTTTAATTGATTTATTATAATTTTTATGAGTTTTTAGTGGTTTTTCAATTTTTAGGATTTTTAAGTGATGAAAATTAGCCAAACTTGGCTAGAAAATCAAGCAACAAGTAAGAACAGTAACCCAAGTTTTTAGAATTTTTGGTGGAGTTTTTATATTTTTTTGGTATTTTTAAAGTCAAACAGTGGCAAAAATAGGGGTTTTTGAATTTTTAAAAATAATAAATGAAATCAAAAATGTCCCCAAAAATCATAGAAATTCCTACACCATGGCAGGAGCCATGTGTCAAAATCTCATTGGATTTGGAGGTCGTTTGATATTTTATTCAAAAATAAAGGTGGGGCACTGTGCACAGGGACCTATGTGCAAATACCCAAAAGTTCTGGGGTCCTGGTGCAAAATACCCAAGAAGTCACGTGCCAAGCACGTGCCTGGGGCACTCAAGGACCTAAATGTAATAAAAATAAGTTCCAAGGACCTATTGATAACTCGTATCAAAAGTTCAGGGGCTTATTTGCAATTTACCCAAAATAAAACGCACATGCGCATAATCAATGCTCACAGGGGTATAAGTGCAAATAAAAAAAAACTTTTTATTCAATGAATAACATCCAGAACTACAAGGCATATATTGCAAATAACCCAGATACACACGTGACGAAGCACGTGGTCAAGCACACACAGGGGTATACATGTAATTCAAAATAAGCTCGAGGTCCAAAATGCAAATAACCCTACGTGAATAAAGTTTTAAAAATAATTACAGGACTAAAAAGGAAATGACAAACTACGAGGGGGGCCTACGATATTTACCCCTTTATTAGCCGACGGTCGGATAGGCGCCACGTGGGTGATCTAACGGCTGGGATGGCGGCGCGACTCCTCTCTTCGTCCCTTCGGCTCGATCGACGGTGGGGAGAGACCCACGTGGAGGATCTGACGTCTGAAACGCTGGCGCCTCTCTCCTCTGCTATCAATGGTCCAGATGCGCTCCTCAGATGGATCGACGGCTGCTGCTCCCCGAAGAATGGACGGACGCGATCAGAACTGGAGCGAGGGCTTCATCGGACGGCTCTGGAAGATGGAGGAAGAACTGATGGCCGGCGAACTTCGCCGGCCTCGTGCGTGGACTCCGGTCCTCCTCAGCTGCTGCTACTGATCGGAACACGTTCCTGTTGACTTCCCGCAGCTGATGGTGATAGCCGATGGCCCAACCGAGCCCTGGAGGGGCTCCGGCGAGGCCTAGCGGCGCGAAGCTCCGGTCTGAACTGTAGGGGGGCTCAGATGCCTCCCTTTGGACCTGCAAAGTAGACACGAAGGTTCGCGGGTCGAGGGCAAAATGCCTCGACCCCAGAAAGCGGGGTGAAGATGGTCTGTGCGGTGGGGCGAGCGAGCTCCGGCGAGGCGGAGGCGATGGAACTCGAATCCCAGCTTCGGGGCGAGCTGGGTTGAATGAGCGGGCGTAGAAGGTGCGTGAGGGATCGGCGGAGGTGTTGGTCGGGTCGGAGGATCGAGATGTAACGCGAGATGGTCGGGATCAAAGAAATGCGTCGGAGATACGATTTGGGCGTAATCGGAAATTGGGAGAAACTAGAAGGATCTAAGGTTACCTGGTGGCTGCAGTAGACTATGCTGGAGCTGCTCTTGCTCCTGGTCGTAGCTTCGAAGGGCGTCAAGACCTGAAGCTCGATGCTCAACGCCGGCGGCGGAGCAAGGACGGCGAAGATCGCCGGATCGATGGTTTCGCTTCCTCGCCTCACTGCAACAAGGGCGGACGCTTGCTGTCACTCTCGCGAAGCCTATGGAGGTCACTGGGAAGGAGGAGAAGGGCCAAAGATGGGGCGCGGAGGCGGCGGAGGTCTGAATATAAATGGTGACAGGGGCGTTAAGGGTTGAGGCTCGACGGCTAAGGAAGGCGTGGATTTGATGGCGGAAGATCCGGCGAGGGAGAGGGATGAACGGCGAAGAATCCGGGCGTGGGATATGCGTGGTAGACAGCCTGGAGGCGCGTGGGAAATTCGGAGAAGACGGGGTGGCGCGCCTCTTCCAGAAAAGGAAGGAGTCCGCGGGGGAGTTGACCGGGGTCAACATTCCCCCGTGGACCAATCAGGAGCGGCCACGTGTGCGCGATTTTTGTTTATTTATTTTAGGGTAGAAATAGGCCGAATTAAAGAAAACTCAAAACATGAAATATTTTTCTTTTATTTTTTTCTATTTTTTGGTGATTTTTATTTAATTTTTGGAAATAAAAATAGGGTAGCTCTATATATAGGTATATGTACACTACATGGATTTTTATTTTTGATTTTTTTATTTGTTATTTTTATGTATTTTTATGCTCATTTTGTATTTTATTTATTTACAAGATAAAATATGGAATAAAAGAATATTTTTATTTTATTTTTATTATATATATATAAGGGTGAAATAAATAGATATATACATTTATATACATGGTATTTATACAATGTATTTTGGTATTTTTCATTTTGTAATTTTTATTTGATTTTTGTTTTGTTTCTTGTTATTTATTTTATTTACAAAATATGCCATAGAATATTCACAAAAAGTTCTGAAAATAATTTCATTTATTTATAGGGTTAAATAAATACATACATGGGTGATGGTCTATGCACATGGTGAAGGTATATTTTTGAATTTTTGATTTTTGTATTTTGTTTTTAATAAGATATATACAAATACTTACAACATATTTTTGGGTGAGGAAAATATAAAGTTTTATTTACAGAAGTATATACACATGAGCTCCTATCTCCCTCTACTTTGGCTTTTATGCGGTCAGGCCCATGCTGAGCCCTCCCTTGGGTTAGGTTGCTCAATATTTATTCTAAATATTTCCCTCTTTTTCTTTTTGCTCTTTATTCTTTTTATTTTTGCACAAAAACATGCTAATTAAATGTTTTTACACAATGCATGCTTTTGGTAATTATTTGTATTTACACATATCTACATGTATTTGCAAAGGTTTTTGTAGCTAAAATAATAGAATAAAGAGTGATGAATGGGTATTCATCAGTTTCGTTCATGGTTAATTCGCGAATGGATTGTGATCGGCATATTTCAAAAGTAATTACGAATAATACATATTTTTGATCGTAAGCAATATTTATTCGAGAAGTATGATTGAAATATGAGAAATGGTATTCACAATATCATTTTTATTCATTTTGATACACGATTTGTAGTCCTAGTTGATTTTGTATCGAAGGTATTTTGATTTCATATAATAAAAAGTTACAGTAAATACAATTGTTATTTTTTATGCGTTAATTTGAAAATATATTGAGTTACTGATATATTTAAGTAATTTACTAATGAGATATTTTATGTTACTAATGTTAACACAATTGTTACTTGTCGTATAACAAACGTTACTAACAATTCATTACATGTTACTTGTCATTGAATGATTCTTACTGAAGCGAGTATATTGCTGAGTTACTAACAATTCATTACAAGTTACTTATCATATAACAAATCTTACTAACAATTCATTACAAGTTACTTAGCATTGAATGATTCTTACTGAAGCGAGTATATTGCTGAGTTACTAACAATTCATTACAAGTTACTTGTCATATAACAAACGTTACTAACAATTCATTATAAGTTACTTGTCATTGAATGATTCTTACTGAAGCGAGTATATTGTTGAGTTTCTAACAATTCATTACAAGTTACTTGTCATATAACAAACTTTACTAACAATTCATTACATGTTACTTGTCATTGAATGATTCTTACTGAAGCGAGTATATTGTTGAGTTTCTAACAATTCATTACAAGTTACTTGTCATATAACAAACTTTACTAACAATTCATTACATGTTACTTGTCATTGAATGATTCTTACTGAAATGAGTATATTGCTGAGTTGCTTTTCTTTATACAATTATTACTATTCACGGATATAAATTAACTTATTGTTTCTTGCAGAATAATGCAACAATTTGGTGTCTTGAAGAAGCTGCTGTTATTCGGAGGAGCGAGAGCAAAAAAACATCATCTAAATGGACTACAAGACAGTTGAAATTTAGATGTTCACCATATAACTATAATTAAGTAATTTATGTGCGACTTTCAGTAACAATTGACGTATTACAAGTAATTAAATAGGCTACATAAGTAAAGAAGGTGTGATTCGATAGTAATTCAAAATAAAGAATAAAACAAGTAAGATATATAGAAGCATCAGTAACATGTAATAAATTGTAGGTAAAAGAAGGTAATGGAATAAATAAGTTGGAATAAGTATAAAAAATAATGTGACAGTAACTTATGTATTGCCATCAGTAACACTCGATACATTATAAGTAATTAAAAATGTTATATAAGTGAATAAAAAGTGCTTCAGTAAGACTCAAAGTATTAGGTAACTATAACATTAGTAACAATCAAAATGACTTCAGTAAAATGGACATTTGTAATCAGTACTTATTGTATGGACATTAGTAATTCGCATACTTAATTACTGATCTCACAACAATAGTTACTTGAGTTCTGAATATGTATTACTTGAGTAACATGAATGAATTACTGATCTCTGTACAATGTAATATTACATATGTAAAATACTGACAAGTGTTTCAGTATTACTGATCTCGCAACACATAATTACTTGAGTACATTATTTACATTACTGATCAAATGTACAATGATTATTTCTTCGATACGAAATTGATGATTTAAATGTATCTTTCCAAAACCGTCTTCCTTTTTTTAAGGACTCGATACAATTGGAAATATAAGATGCTCAAAAAAAGGAATTAAATTGCGAGTAATGTGCGTTGGGTTGTTATGGCAACTCATTCTTAGCGCTAATTTTAGAAATTAATCAATTTTACTCAGACTGCTTGATCATCATCACACGGATGATAACGCGTGCTTAAAAATCCTAAATGGGCACAGTGCCCTCTGGATAAGCCCTCTATATATATATATATATATATATATATATATATATATATATGGCATATCCAGAGAGCACTGTGCCCATTGGAGTTTTTTTTAGCATCAAACGTGGGTTCGCCACGTGTATTTCCATTTGAATGGTTTCCTATTTCGAGGGACACGGTTTTGGAAGGATATTAATATGTTTGAGCATTTTCTATTTTCTATTATACCGAGTCCTTAAAAAAAGGAAGACGGTTTTGGAAAGATAAATTCAAATCCTTAATTTCGTTTCGAATAAATAGTCATTGTACATTTGATCAGTAATGTATATATTGTATGTAAGTAATTATGTGTTGCGAGATCAGTAATATTGAAACGGTTGTCAGTAATTTACATCTGTAATATTACATTGTACTGAGATCAGTAATTCATTCATGTTACTCAAGTAATACATATTCAGTTCTCAAGTAATTATTATTCTGAGATCAGTAATTAAGTATGTAAATTACTAATGTCCATACAAGAAGTACTTATTACAATTATCCATTTTACTGTACTCATTTTGATTGTCAAGTGTTACTGATAGCTACGTATAAATTACTGATGTAGTCTATTTAGTTACTTGCAATACGTCAAGTATTACTGATAGCTACGTATAAATTACTGATGTAGTCTATTAAGTTATCTGCAATACGTCAAATGTTACTGATAGTTACATATAAATTACTGATGTAAGTCTATTTAGTTACTTGCAATATGTCAAGTGTTACTGATAGCTAAGTATAAATTACTGATGTAGTCTATTTAGTTACTTGCAATCCTTCAAGTGTTACTGATAGCTACGTATAAATTACTGATGTAAGTCTATTTAGTTACTTGCAATACGTCAAGTGTTACCGATAGCTACGTATAAATTACTGATGTAAGTCTATTTAGTTACTTGCAATATGTCAAGTGTTACTGATAGCTACGTATAAATTACTTAACTTGTATTTGATAGAAAGAACTTGTATTTTCTTAATATACGTAAGTAACTATGAATGGATTTTAATCAGTAAGAATGATAAAATAGAAAAGTAATACATGATATATTATCAGTAACATATGCAAATGTTATCAGTAACTTGGTATAATTTCTCTGAAATAATGATTTCGCTATCTAAATCCAATTGTAAGACATCCATCTTCGCTCCTTTTGATATGATCTTTTCACGATTCAAATCATCCACGAAGCATCGTTCATCATTGCTTCTTTGGAATCATGATCAGTTTCCATTCACTGATGATCCATCGCATTTGAAATTGAAAATGAGAACTAAAAAACAAACGATTAAATTCTACAAAAGAACAATAAATAAATGTCTAATAATCAACGAAAAAACTTACAAATCGAGGACTTGAAGACAATCTTCTTTCGTCGCTGGAGATCTTGAGATTTCGCTGGAAGACGAATCCATAGATGATTTTGGAAATTTCGAAAATAAATACAATGCAACGTCGGAGAGACTTAATTGCGAATCAAAAAAGGAAATCAGTCGCGAGGAGAATGCGGGGGGAGTTTGTTATGGTAAGGATTGACGCTAAAATAGGGAATGGATGAGATAAAATAGGATCATTAGATCATGATCTGAAGGATGAAAGTAAGGGCTCATTTGAACTCAAATGGGTACAGTGCTCTTTGGATAAATTCCATATATATATATATATATATATATATATATAAGGGCATATCCAGAGGGCATTGTGCCGATTTGGGTCGTGGTGAGCACCAAACGTGGGCTCGCCACGTATATGTGTCGGTTCTATTTGGAAGGGGACGGTTTTGGCAATAACAATGTGCATGCATTATTAATATAATAAGAATTCGAATTAAATTATTACCTTAAAAATAGGTGGTCGGTTTTAGTAAGCTAAAAAATGCGCATTTAAATTATTGTCGGCATATATTCTATTTATGAAATGATCATTCCACGTTTGGATTAGAAAAGATAAATTACTGATTATAATTATTGATTACGTCAATTACTAATGTCCATACAATAATTACCTATTACAAATATACATATTACTGAACGCGTTATGATTGTTACTGAATTTATAGTTGTTTTACATCTATAATATTACATTGTACATAGATCAGTAATTCATTCATGTTACTCAAGTAATACATATTCAGTTCTCAAGTAACTATTATTGTGGGATCAGTAATTAAGTATGTGAATTACTAATGTCCATACAATAAGTACTGATTACAAATGTTCATTTTACTGAAGTCATTTTGATTGTTAGTAATGTTATAGTTACTTAATACTTTGAGTCTTACTGAAGCACCTCTTATTTACTTATATAACATTTTTAATTAATTATAATGTATCGAGTGTTACTGATAGCAATACATAAGTTACTGGTTACGTGATTTTTTATACTTATTCCAACTTACTTATTCCATTACCTTCTTTTACCTACAATTTATTATATGTTACTGATGCTTCTATATATCTTACTTGTTTTATTCCTTGTTTTGAATTACTATCGAATCACATCTTCTTTACTTATTTAGCCTATTTAATTACTTGTAATACGTCAAGTGTTACCGAAAGTCACACATATATTACTTAATTATAGTTATATGATGAACATCCAAATGTCAACTGTCTTCTAGTTCATTTAGATGATGTTGTTTTGCTCTCGCTCCTCGGCATAACAACAGCTTCTTCAAGACACCAAATTGTGCATTGTTCTGCAAGAAACAATAAGTTAATTTATATCCGTGAATAGTAAGAATTGTATAAAGAAAAGTAATTCAGCAATATACTCACTTCAGTAAGAATCATTGAATGACAAGTAACTCGTAATGAATTGTTAGTAACATTTATTATGTGACAAGTAACTTGTAATGATTGTTAGTAACTCAGCAATATACTCGCTTCAATAAGAATCATTTAATGACAAGTAACTTGTAATGAAATGTTAGTAACGTTTGTTATATGACAAGTAACTTGTAATGAATTGTTAGTAACCCAGTATTATAGTCAGTATATCTTCAAAGTAACACATTAAAAGTAACAATTTTGTTAATAGTAGTAACATAAAATATCTTATAAGTAAATTAAGCAGATATATCAGTAACTCAGTATATATTCAAAGTAAAACATTAAAAGTAACAATTGTGTTATCATTAGTAACATAAAATATCTTATAAGTAAATTACTTAAATACATCAGTAACTCGGTATATTTTCAAAGTAACACATTAAAAGTAATAAGTGTGTTAGCATTAGTAACATAAATATATTTTGTAAGTAAATTACTTAAATACATCAGTAACTTTTTATTGTATGAAATCAAAATACCTTCGAAAAGATTCAATGGACTACAAATCGTGTATCAAATTCAATCATACTTCTCGAATAAATATTGATTACGATAAAAAATATGCAGTATTCATAAAATAGAAATTATTGAATTCATCATCTCACTCGTTTTGATCTTTGCAGAAATATGCAATATTCATCTTTACAAATCCCACTTTCTCATGATCCAGAAACATAAAAAAAATCAAAATCTGGTCTATAATCAATCAGATTCAAATCAAAATATCCAAAAAAATTCTTATTACATATTATCAGATTCAAATCAAAATACGAAAAATAAAAATCTAATCGAAATACAATACCTTGCATTAGATAAAAAAATGATCGCCTCTCTTTACATGATTCATCGCCGCACTTTGCAAATCGCTAGATCGAAAAATGCGAGATCAACCGCCTCTCGTTGATCTATCAACACACGTTTCCATAAACGTATACTAATTTAAGAATTGCTTAATATTTCCAATTAGCTTCTCTTTCCATTTTGGTTGTGGTTCCTATTTTTTAGGGATTGAGAGATACAAATCTGACGGTTGGAATTAGAGGCTCATCTCGTACCAAATGGGCACTGTGCTCTCTGGATAAATTCCCTATATATATATATGGGTAAAATGGGGTTGCCCCCAGGGAGTAGCCAACTTGGCTACTCCCACCCCTATTTTTCCGACATTTTTTTATTTTTTGGAAATTAAAAATTTGTAGATTCATCATTATATCTCTCCCACATTCTATTAAAATTTCGTCAGAAACAGAGACTCCTAAGCCCTCCATCCAGATGTCATTTTTTTAACGGTCGCATGATTTTTTAAATCGACCATGTTTGGATGGAGGCCGTAGGAGTCTCTGTTTCTGACGAAATTTTAATAGAATGTGAGAGGGATATAATGATGAATATACAAATTTTTATTTTCCAAAAAAATAAAAAAAATGACGGAAAAATATGGGTGGGAGTAGCCAAGTTGGCTACTCCCTGGGGGCAGCCCCATTTACCTCTCTATATGTGTGTGTGTGAGATTCTTTCTACCTTGATCATTCATTTCAACTACTTTTACCTCGTCGGTTTCGTGTAGGATTTTGAAAGAATTTTAACGTTATGATCCTAATGAACCGATTTGATTAATTGCACAGTCTAATCCGATCCGACCTTATTTGTTAAGATTTCTGGTTGAGTCTTCAATTTGGTTTTAAAAACATTAATTGCATATGACCTCTAATATGGATTGAAATTCCAACTCCATCCACGTTTCTTTATTAGTTCTTGGTTGTTAAGTTATTTGAAGCACTACCTTGCAAAAGTTGGTCTTCGATAATTAATAGTTAAGCAGTGTTTACATCATGACCTTGTAAAATTTGTCGATTACGCAGAAATGCATGCATTCTTCATATTTACCCAACACCTCTTGTAAACTTAGTGACTCTGCAAGAGTTAATCACGGGAGGCACTGTGTGAGAGTTAGTAAGTTTATAGGGTTGTGGGGGTAAATATATATGTAGAATACATGCATTGTTGCGTAATTGAGAAATTTTATAACGGTCGTATAGCAAAAATCCCAAAATACAGTTGTCATTTAAATGTATTTAAACGCACTACAACGAATATCATTCATTTCTTGATTCTTAACATTTGCTATTAATATTAACTTTGTTGCTATATTGCTATCAATTAACCATAAATCTATGATGTTGTATTTCGAAGGATTGGATTTGTCATTCAAAAGGGATTGACGGCGCAGCTTGTTGTCCGTCTCCATCAATTTCTATGTAATTCTTGAACTTTTATATTATATGGAACGTGGATTAGTCATATAGTGCCAAAGGTCCGTTGATTTTTGCTTATAATCATTGTTATAAATTAGCGATCATTAGTACAATTTTTAAAAGAAAAGACAATGAATAATCGTAGTTGTACGAAACTTTAGCATCGATACGTGAATGAAGAAAACAAAATTTTGCAACCAATTGCTTTTTTAGAAACGTTTTTGTTTGATCATAAAGTTCTATTTTGGATAATATATAATTTTTGCGTAGGCTACTTCCATAAGATGAATACATCATGATTAAAACAATCAAGGCTAAATTGCAAAAAAAGTCTCAGCCATACATCGATTCTCGATTAGCTATCACATTTTTCACATGCAACAAAAAGAGGTCCGATCTTAACTTTTTGATGACAAATACATGCTTCCGTTAAGCTTACGCAATTGAATGATGTTAAGCCCTAAAGTTGAAAATTCATTACCCTCTTTGTTATACTTGAAATTGAAGTCCTTAGTTAGAAATCAAGGTATAGTTGGATCCTTTTTCAATTTACCCAGAAATCAATATCTCCAATTTTAAAATGTTTATTTTTAATTTTTCAGTCAAACCAATTGAAAAATCTCATTTGTCTCTTAAACCTAATCGACATAACACCTGAAAGTTCAAGGATCTCACTGAAATTGGATTGGAAGTCAAGAACTTTCTAATAAGTTACTCAAACCTAAATAAAATGATACTTCCTCCCTAAAAATTCTCTTCAACTATAAATACAGAGTTTTGCTAGGTTACTTATCCTCCAAAATCCTCAAGCTAGCACAATGTCAGTTCCCACTGTCAAATTCGTCTTCCTTCTCCTCCTCGTCGCCGTCACCTCTCATCCTCTCGACCAACTATCTCTAATTGAGCTCGCCGATGTCCAAGCCATCGTCAAGTCCTCCCCCCTCTTCTCTTCCTCTCCTCCCACTTTCCACTTCGTCGGGCTCGACCCGCCCAACAAGCCCACCCTCCTCTCCTGGATCTCCAATCCGCACACTGCCCTCCCCCGCCACGCCCTCGCGATCCTCCGCTCTCACAATCAAACAATTGAAGTCACAATTGATGTCACTCACAAGTCCATAATCCAGCGCCGGTTGCACACCGGCCCAGGCTACCCCGCCTTCTCGTACAACAACGTCACCAACCTACTAGTCGACTACCCACCTCTTCTCGAATCTATCAAGAAGAGGGGGTTAGACAAGGACTATGTTGCGTGCATGCAATATGGGGCAGGATGGTTCGGGGAGGAAGAGAAACGGAGGATAATTAAGCTAGTATGCTACTACACCAAGGATGTGGTGAGCGCGTTTTATCGGCCAATCGAAGGAATTACGGTGACGGCGGACCTTGATGCCGTCAGAATTTTGAACTATGAGGATGTATCCATGGAGCCAGTACCGACAGGGGTTGGGACGGACTATCGTGCTGGTGCAATTCACGCACCATTCGGGCCAGAGAGGCGTAGCGGCGGGATAGTGGCGCAGCCTGACGGTACCGGTTTCACGGCCGACGGGTATGAGATCAGGTAACCATAATTTTGAGAGTTCTTTTATTTGGTGTAGTAGTTCTGAAATGACATGTTTCATTGGGACCTTTGCAGTAATTAGTTGCCATGTGATACGAATATGATAACAATACATCTTGGTAGATTTAAGAAGCTGGAATTCTATCGGGGATCTAATATTCGAGAATGCAATCACATTAAATTTCAACGTTAGAATCATCGCATGAATATCTCGAAAGTACGTGGGATATTCAATATCTAAGAGTATGGGTTTAGAAAGATTAGATATTATAAATTTATAATAAGTAATGATCTTAATGGAAAGTCCGCAAACACTGTTGGTGTATTAATGGTCTGACGGTGGACTCGTGCCTACTAGATGTATGCATGAGTCTGTGCTGTAATTCTTTTTATTTATTTTTTGCAATTTCGATTCAAAATTTAATTTTATAAATTGAATCTTGGATTAGTGTTTACATATCTTTCATTTTCTGCTCAATGATCAATGATCAATGATCAAAGATTCGGTTAAGATGTACGCAACTTAAATTTTATTTAAAAAGATCAAAACTTTTAACTATTAAGATAAATATTAAATAAGTTCGGATTTGAGCAAAATTTGAATGATATGTAAAGTATTGATCTAAGATTCAATCTATAAGATTAGATTTTGAAATCGAAATCGCAAAAAAATGCAACAGAGAATCCGAGTCCCATGGGTCATAGGACAAGTTGTTCTATAGATAAATATTTGCAGGACGGATCATCTGCTGTAGCATCCCATGTTGTGACGTAGGAGATCTGTCGGGTGAAAATAGATGACCTCGAGATGTGTGCCAACCATCCCCGATCCCCTATCAGGATCGTCCATTTCTCATCCTACGTATCCCCTGTGTTACAGCAAGGGATGCTACAGCAAACGATACGTCCTCAAATATCTTACACCCTCTCGTCCTAATACAACAATTTCATTAGTGATGGCTTCCTTAATCCTAGTTTGAGCGATCACTACAATAAAATTGAGCTATAGTCATGTTATTTTCAAAATGTCACTAATTAGCCATTGTTAAATATATAACGATGATATTATTCATTGCGAAATGAATTTTCGTACATAAAATTAGCGATGAGTTATCATATATGTCGTTATATCATTAGCAACAATATACATAGCAACACTTATCCATTGCTATTTTTCAAACTTCTAATTAATCATCGCTAAATTTTGAACTAAAAAATAGCGACGATTAGTTTATATTTTTGAAAATAGCAATGGATAAGCGTTGTTATATGGACCATTGCTAATAATATAGTGACAAATATATTATTCGTCACTAATTTCAAGTACGAAAATTCATTTCACAACGAATAATATCATCGATAATATATTTAGCAACGGCTAATTTAGTGACAGATTTTGAATAAAGTGTCACCATAGCTCAATTTTATTGCACTGGATATATTTTATTTATACTGGATATCTTCGTGGGATTAATATAGGTGCACGGATCCTCTGCAGTACTGCAGAGGCCGATGATCAAGATCAAGCAGTTCAAACTGTAAAGGCTTAGGGTGTGTTCGTTTGGGGGGTTACCCCTCACTTTGGGTGGGTTACCCCCAAAACCAATATTCCTAACCCACTTATGGCGTCCGCCATCTTTTCATCAAAAAAAATATATATTATACCATCATATCATCTAAAAATCATAAAATACTCAACTTCTACTCATTATTTCAAACTTCAATACAATCACATCACAACAACTACCCACTTTTTCAAATTCCTATACAATCATATCATAATAACTACCCATTTTTTCAAATTTCAATACAATCACATCATATAAACCCTCCCAACCCTTAACCCACCAACCAAACACACAAATAGAAAAACGGATTATCCTCTCCTAGATAAGAACCAAACACACCCTTAATGATATCCAGATTTTGTGTGGATCGAGCGGTTCACGACACCTCCATATTCCAGTCGACCTCAGTACTGGAGGATCGGTGCTATTAACATAGAGCTTGGAGACAAAACCAACTTGAACACATAGTCTGCACGTCCAAATACGAACTTTCTCTGCAACCTTCACGAGAAACGCGGAGAGACAAATTTAAGAGTGTTTTCCTGCCGTAGGAAGGAAGCATGCTTTTTCGAATT